>JAYMTA010000843.1:0-23716 GCA_036897625.1 Pelargonium cotyledonis
AGATATATATATATATATATATATATATGAAAGGTTTAGAAATTTTAGAAACTCTACAAATATATTTCTTAGGAACATAATTTTTTTTAAAGATTATTCAATTCAGCAGTCAGCACTGGATAAAGAATCTGAACCAGATCAAATCAAATGTAATTATTATGAATCAGGCTGAATTCATTTGGTCTAGGCCAATTTGATTCTGAACTGGAATTTGAACACCCTGATGTTAAAAGATATTTTCAATAATTTCTTATACCAGTGCAACCTGTCCTTGACCAAGAAATTGAGCGAATATGTGCTTGACCTTTCATACAGCTTGTACTTGGAAGTTATTGAAGTCAGAAAATATGTAATAAATTACCAGAGGATCTTAAGAACAAGTATCAATATGGGTTGAACGATGATTCAGAGGTCTCTGATAGGCCGCATGTTGAAATTTCTGTTTGGATTGTAAACTTACTTATTGTTAGGGGTCTTGTTTGCATCATCCTTGAGTATTGGTATGCTTTGTAAATAATTTGTTTATTTCTGTTGTGAACATGTGGCGATCTAGATCTTGTAACTGTACTTGTCCATTCCAAAATATCATATGCAGCTCATGAAATGTCTTATATTGTTTCTCTTGTTGAAAATTTGAAAAAGTAATACTGTCTCAATGTATCTCAGCCAAATTTATATTTTAATTTTCACTTTTTGAGTACCTCTTTTGACAATTTGTATATGAATGTCACTTCCATTGCCAGTAGCCCAAAATATTTTCATTGTTGTGGCTACATTTACCTACTTTGGTTAATGAAAATGTTTCACATGCATTGGAGCCTAACATTGCGCAACTCAACCTTGTCTTGTTCCTTGGTTGCTGACATGCCACATTTCTGTTCTAGTATTCTATAGTTTTGTGGTATATGTTTCGCGACAAATCCTTCTCAGACACATTACTGTTGGAGAGTGGAGACTTGGGATTTTATATGGATACTTTCTTCTGCAGTTTTAGGAGAGAACTGTAGCAAGGCTGTGGATATCAAACTTAAACTTGACCCAAATCTTACTATTCATACATTCTACCGTAATTTCTGATTCTTAGCTACATTGTTGCTTGGTGCATCTGTTGTTATATAGCAATTCTGCATTCAATGTTTATGTGAGGCCAATTTGCAGGTGACATTGGACATTGTTAATGGGTTTTTCCGTTCAGACTTGTGTGATGTTCATTTAAATCATGGGGATCTGCTTGATGCCATATGGGCATGGATTGGCATTAAGGCAGAGCATCGTCAGAAAGTGGCAGAGGTATATCTACTAGAACATTCATGAGATGTGCATTTTTTTATTTTTTTATGAAAATCCACACCTGACAGATGCTTTCATTTGAGTGTAGCTTCTCTCTATAATGGGATCTTTGCGTCCTCAATCTTCTCAGCGAAAATCGAAATGGGTAGTAATAAGGCGTCAGCTTTTGCAGGTATGAGAAAATTTCAAAGCATGTTGGAAAAATATTACAATCACAGTGAAAAGGGGTGGTCCAGTGCACGAGGCTCTTGCCATTAAGTAGTTTGATGAGGTTCATCTATTTATGCAACCTTACTTCATTTGTAGAGGCTGTTTCTTGACTTGAACCAGTGAACTGAAGGTCAAGTGGCAATCTTACAGTTGCACCAAGGTTCACCGTGTAATGTTACCATCTTAGTCAAAATAAGGTATTTTGAATGAAAGAGCTAGCGGATCATGTCATCAATAGATTCTCATTCAAACATGCTAGGTTGATGGAAGGGTATAAGCATTTTGAGACCCCCAGAAATTTGAGAGGTTATTGTCACTGAAATCACAGGATAGATACTGCAATTTTGTGATGTGAAGGAGGTCTTGGAGTTAATTGTATCTACGTTGCTAGTATGTTGCACAATAAAAATTGAAGTTAAATGAAAATTTACAGATTGCACGAAAACCATAGGTAGTTAAAGTAAGTGGATGCTAATCTCTCTCTCTCTCTCTCTCTCTCTCAGGAACTTAATCTAGCAGAAGCTGTTGTGAATAGGTTGCAGACCGTGGGATTAAGGTTCTGTGGACCTGCAGATCAGGCTCTTGCTAGACTGAGGGGAGCCCTGCCGGCTGGTATGATACCTATTGTTGATTATTCTGATAGGTTAAATGAATGGTGATTCCATTGGCTTCAACATTGGTGCAGATAAACCTACGCGCAAAGCACTTGATGAGTTATCAGACCTTTTTAGCTACCTTAGAGTTTGGAATATTGAAAAGCATATTTACATTGACGCACTAATGGCACCAGTTGAGCATTACCATAGAGACGTGTTTTTCCAGGTATTGCTTCAGTTGTATTCCTTTTATGTTTATAATTATAATGTCAGTTACTTGACTACTCATAGGATTATAGGAAACTTGACAGAAGTCTAAACTCGACAGTATCTCACAGTCTCTGTGAGGAAATAAATATGGAATAAGATAAATGTATATATAAAGTGAATAGATTGAAAAAGAGGTTCAGTATCCCATGTGGGTTATAACCGAGGTGCAAATACTTTTCCCAGATCTACCTAACAAAGGAGAGCAATCCTGGATCATTTATTGAAGGCACATTGCTAGCTGCTGGGGGTCGCTATGATTATTTGCTTCATCGGATGTGGAATCTTGAACATGTAAGTCATCCAATTAGGATGTCTTTTGTCTACCTTCTAAATTTTTAGTTTAAGTACCGGATTTCAAACAAGATGAATGTCAATGCTATGAGATAGTGTAAATTTGTGCTCGATGGGGTATTGAATGCCTAATGACTAGTAATTTGCTAAATGATACTCAATTTCAGAGACCTTCCTATTTCCAAAGGAAAGTATTCAGTGGAAATATTAAATTTTTAATCGGCAAAAAGTAATATATACAAATAACTAAGAGGACTGAGTTTCCAAGGAGGAAAAGCTGCCTCAGTCAAGGTACAGAGAACATTGAAGGAATCAGATGCTAGACAAGAGATTGATTAACATAACACGCTCCCGAATGGACTAAAGTAGATAGAATACATAGACCAAGACCCAATTAGTTATCAGGCTTCACTGCTGGACATGGAGGTTAGGTGAGTGAGAGCCATTGGATCATACTTCTCATCCTTGGCAATGTCACAACTCACAATCATGAGGAACATTATTGTAGTTCCATTTTAACCTTCACAAACTCAAAACTTAGTGCATCTGGCACACTTGTTAAGACATTCTGCTTTTGTATCATTCAATTTATGACCAGAAGTATACTGTCTGGCTTTTCACTGGTTATAAGATTGCTAAAATGTGGAAGGCCCGCATTACAGTAAATATTTTAGCAGTACTAGATATCATTAATACAGAGGCTGTTAATTATGTCTGTTTCTTCTATCCAGAAAGCAAGCCCTCCTGGGGCTGTTGGGACTAGTCTAGCACTAGAGACAATAATACAGCTTTCTCCAGTGGATTTCAAACCCTTCAGGTACAATATTCTTTCTCTCGTCTTCTCTTTGGCATTTTCAAATGTTGTCCAGGGCATAATTAATTATCTTTACTTTTAATAGTTACCACATTCATGTTTCTTTCTGTTACAGAATTGAATCTAGTACCAGTGTTCTTGTTTGTTCGAGGGGAGGGGGAGGGTTGTTGAGAGAGCGGATGGAACTAGTTGCTGAGCTATGGGATGAGAACATCAAGGTTAGAGAAATGATTTTTTTTGGAACGTCAGATGTGATTCCATGTTGCTTAGTGACCTAAGGTCTTAATTTGCTTTGTGCTGATTTCATATCTATTTGCATCAGGCTGAGTTTGTGCCTTTACCCGATCCAAGCCTTACAGTGCAGTATGAATATGCAAATGATCATGATATTAGATGCCTTGTTATCATAACAGACACAGGTGTATCTCAATCGGGTTCCGTCAAGGTAATATTTCCACTAATCTATTTTCAATGTGAAAAACACAGACCATTTTTGAGACAAATCATTTGTGACTCGTGAGAGTGGAGAATACTTTAGCATTGTAAAATTCTAGGTATCCCTAAACCCTAGTCTTCCTTGTCTGGTCAATCTTGGACTCTAAATGCACTTGGTAGAATGGTGGTTAAAATGCTGATGGTGCTCCATACAGCTGCTAACAAACAAGCCTCCAAAGCTAATCATTCAACCATCCAAGCTGAATCAATGAAATAAATTGCTATTTGTTGGCACCTCTCTGAGACAAGATATTGCCATCACAGTTAAAACACTGCTATGTCTTATTATGACACTTTCTTCTTCTTTGGAGCTCAGCTTGAGCTCAGAGTGAATCCGTATTTATTTCTCTAAACACAATCCCATGTGAGCATCCCTTTTAGAAACTCTTCCTCTAAAGCCAGTGGCATTGTAATGCGTCTGAGGCTTTGTAGTTACGCTTTCGATTAAGATTCACAGACCAAAACTGATTCAGTTGAAGTATGCTATGTTCTTCACAATACAGGTGTTTTACTGTTTTCTGTCTCCATTTCAACTCCCTGTATATGATATTTCATCTTACCTAGTCCAAAGATGCACCCCTGATTTACTAACCAAATGTACAGGTCCGACATCTTGAACTTAAGAAGGAGAAGGGCATTGAAAGAGAAGACCTTGTCAGATTCCTAAATGATGCAATGGCAACACAATTCAGAAACCCTTCTATTTGGAATTAGGCCGTGCTTTTCCTCAGCCGTAAATTCCAGGTTTGTATAATTTGTGTTATAAACTGGATGACGAATCTATAGATGTTTCGAGTTGCACAAAACCTCACGAATCTTTATCAACATGATTAAAATGAAATATTTTCCTGTATAATTGTGTTATTCTTACAATGATTCTATTACAGATTGTTTTTCCCATCCAGCTAGCTCTTTGAATTCGATTCCAGAGTGCACCAGTCTCAACAAAAGATTAGATAGTCGTTTGTATGATTTTTGGATAAACCAACATTTTTCGGGGATATTTTTGTCAATTTTTATAGGGGCAAGTGGTGTAAATTTGTAAATTCCTGATTTCTTCATTCAATTCAGTTGCACAGAAATAAATAATAAACCACAGTTTGGAGTTTTGAGACATTTTGTTGCTTCCACTTTACAGCTTATATTTGTATAAGAAGACAATTATTATTGATCATCAATAATAAAGAAAAAAAATGATAAAAATGTTCATTACTTCCCCTGTTAGAATTAATTCCCCCATCGATACGATACCAAGTGGTATCGTTATCACTAGTAGGTTTGGTAGTACCATCGATATATCCAAGAATTGAATGACTTAAACAAAGTTTGCGAAACATTTTACGTCATTGTTGATAAAGTGGGTCCTTGGTATTTAATTTGATGGGTACAAAATTAGCAGCGTTGGTAACAGCATATGTAGGATGATAAAGAGAAGAATTATTTGATGATTCCATGGCCATAATAATGAAAATTTGAGAAGAGGAAATTGAAATAAAGAGGGAGACAGAAAAGAAATTAGAAAGAAAACAAAAACAGAAGCAACAAAGTAAAAAGAAAAAAATAAAAATAAATAAATAAATAAAGACTCAAGAAAGAGAATAGAAAAGAAAAGAACAGTGAGACGAGAATAAGAAAACAAAAGCAAAGGAAAGAGGCAGCAAGCAAAACCAAGCAACAATGATGAAAAGTTGTACGTTTCAGCAGAGAATTAAGGAATTCGTGAATCAATAATGCAGTGATCAGTTTTATGTAGGAGGCTGTATAGTGAAACTTTTGTGCTGAGGGGATCAGCAGGGCTAAGAGGGAAGAAACGAAAAAGAAAAAGAAAATTTAAGATTTTGCAGGCTCTGATATCATGTTAGAATTAATTTCTCTTAAGGTTTGTATTGTATTGCATGAGTATATATAGAGTACAAATTGGAGTACCAGGACAAGTAAGATTACAAAATACAAATATCCAATAAAATTGTAAAACCTATCTAATTAATAATAATATATTTTAACATCCCCATCCTAGGCTTTTCCAATTACACCGCACCAACTTGTTTGCATGTTGGTCTCTCAAGTACACTAGAATATTTGTGAAAATGTTGTACTGTGTTTGTTAGATATTTATTTTTATCGCCCGTTACTTTGCACAAATATGCGTATCAATCTGTACAATAAGTTATTAGATCAATCGTCGAGACAAGCAATTTAAGATACTTCTTTCTTTCAAATTATCAAAAATTCGAGCTTTTCACCGATTGTTGGTATTGCCCATAAAAAAAATAAATAAGTTACACGCATCTCATGCACTATTTTTTACTTTGTTTTCAAGTGGCGTGCATAAAAAAAAACATGCAAATGCACTAGATGGATTTAGATTGTTGCAGTATGTAAAGATCATTTATTTATTATCTAGTGTAAAATGAATCACAAATAGCCCTTATAGCTCAGTGGTAGAGCGTCAGTCTTGTAAACTGAAGGTCCGTAGTTCGATCCTGCGTGAGGGCATTTTTGGCCATTTTGCAAATACTTTTCCCAATGAATTATTTTTTTAGATCTAAAATCCATTCTTTTATTGGTTTTTTTTTTTTTTATAAGCACCATTCTTTTATTGTTATAGATATTTTTTCTTTTATCCCCCAAAATAAACAACTAACTATTATTTTTCGGTTTACACTATGGGATTCCTCAACGGATCCGAAACTCGCAGTTGAAACCTTTAAACCGTTTCACATCCAAATTGATCCCATTCTTTAGAAATGTGTTAAGCGAGAATCAAACGCAAACGTTATTTCCACTGCGCAACCTTGGTACAACCTTTGTAATTTTGTTGCAACACAAGTTTGTTTAAGTTTAGCATAGCAATAACAAACAGCCTCAGAGATGCAAATCCACATAACATCAAAACCATCAAATAGTCAGATTAATTAATTTGAATACACAAAAAACATAATCACAATGGAAAAGACGAATGTTACAAAGAAACTAGTAGCAGCAGCTAGCTTTGCATTAGCAAATCTCTACTAATCACAACCCTCCAATTCATTTTTCTTCTTCTTCTTACATTTTGTTAACTAAAACCCAACCCCAACATATAGTAAATCAAGAATTTGGAAGCTAAAGCACCACTAACTGAGAACATTTCATTTACTTGTACACAATTGATTCTTGTACACATCACAGTCTGTAATGTGCACAAGAATCAACTCCATGCAAACAAACAAATGATCCTCAATTCAATATCTCCTCTAGAACCAATCTGTATGTACCTCACAAGATGCTAGAAATTATGCTGCAAGAAGAGGTGTTCTTGAGGAGAAGCTGGTCCTATCTCTTCCTCCAAACTCTTCAACCCATCACCAATGCTTCCCCCATTTCCACCATTTCTTGCTTCCATGTTCTTCCCATCAACATCCGCCTCCGACACTGAGGACTTCCTCCTCTGCGAGGAGGCGACGCTTGGGAATGTTATCCACGAAGGAGCTCTGAACTCGAACCTCTGGTCCTCACTTTCCACTCCTTCGGTTTCTGAGGCTGACTGGTTCGAGGACCTCTGGGAGGACTTCTTGTGCAGCCTACTGCTCCCCAGTATCACTTCTGTTGGCAAGATTGGTTGCTCGTTGCACGGGCTTCCCATTAGCAACGCAAGTGCTCGCTCCAATGCTGTTGTCACTTTGTCCATTGAAGGCCTCTCCTTCCCTCTCATTCTCACACACTTGCAAGCTACATTTGCAATTCTCCTCAGGGCTTCAATGTCGGGTGGAGGTTTCAGAACTGGATCCAAAATCGCTGATATTTCTCCGGCCTTTATGAGAGGTACTGCCCATTCCACTATGTTCCCTTCTTCGTATTGCATGTCAATGGCTTTCCTACCGGTAAGGATTTCAAGTAGTAGGACGCCGAAGCTGTAGACATCAGACTTTGTTGTGAGGTAGTGAAGTCTATAGTACTCGGGATCCAGATAGCCAAGAGTACCAGCTGGTAGCTCAGCCAATGGAGAGCCACTATCAGCAGGCCCCAATAGCGAGAGACCAAAATCAGCAACCCGGGCATTGTGTTCCTCGTCAATGAGGATGTTGGAAGACTTGATATCTCTATGAATCACAGGTGGGCAAGCATAACCATGTAAGTATTCGATTCCTCTCGCTGCTTGAACTGCAATGGTGACCCTCCGGACCCAATCCAGTTGCTCCTTCAAGGCCTTGTTTTTCCCATGAAGATGCTGGTGCAAGGACCCATGAGCCATGAACTCGTAAACAAGAAGCCTTTCTCCACCTTCTTCACAATAGCCAAGGAGATTGAGCAAATGGGCATGATTCAATCTCGAGAGTAAGTCTAGTTCTGTATGGAACTCTTTCGAATTCTTCTGCATATCAGGAGACATTATAGCCCTTTTCACTGCAACTACAGTCCCGTCTTTCAATATCCCTTTGAAAACACACGAGAAACTTCCTTTCCCCACTTGGGATTCTTCCTTAAACCCACAGGTAGCTCTCTCAAGCTCCTCGTAGGTGAACATCTGTGCCCTCCTGATCTTTAGCTCATCCAAGTCCGGACGGACCTTACCCATATCCTTGTGGAAAGAACCATTTCCATTCTTTTTCTTCAACTTCAACTCGCTAGCTGAGCACTGACAGTTTCGTAACTTGTAACGAACAAACAGAATAGCAGTTAGAGACACAACAATCACCAAGAAAAGAGCAAAGGCAACCTCCGCAACAATGACTGGTAATTGTAGTGCCCAGAATCTTTCATTCTTCTTGCTTGCACTGGAATAAGAAGAACAATTAGAGAAGCATTCAGCTACCACACAACTCGAGCAGTTGTATTCACACAGCGTATCAGACTCCAATGTGCACCCAGCTGCTTGGTACATCCCTTGGGGGCAGCCACTGCTGCAAGGCAAGCAGACACGATAGTTTGGAGACTTGCAAGGTGCATTCTCTTGGCTGACTTGGTAGTAACCCGGACCACAAGGAGTGGGTTTGCATAGTCCCGGCGAGACAGCTAAAGGGAGAGAGGTAGGAAACCCGAGACCCCAACAACTAAGAGGGAGAGATTTTTGTGCAAGAACTCCACAAGTGAAGTAATCTCCGGCTGCTATCTCAAACACTTTGATCCCGCTGGGAGCTGGAGTGCTAGGCTTCACTATGAACCCCCAACATATGACGCTGCGATCATTGTTCCTGATTCCACAAGCATGAAACTTTCCTCCCACAATTGCAAGCATTGGGTCTCTTGGAGCCAAATCAATGTTGGCTTGACTGGAATATGGCACTGTGATCTCCATTTCAATATTCAAGCTCCTTCCCCAACAAAAGACCCTTGAATTCACACCCTCAAGAATCCCACAAACATGGTATCCACCAGCTGCGATCTGCTGAAACCTCATTTCTTTAGGAACAAAACTGATAACACGGCTGCTAGTCTCGTCTCCCCAACAGAAGACAGTCCTATTCTGAGCAAACAATCCACAGTTGAACTCTGATCCACCCGAGATTGACTGGACTGGACCTTCAAATTCAAAGTTCTTGGTCATGTTATAACCCCAACAATCAATCAGAGAAGTGTTTCTTCGCCTGCCCATCAGCGCCTTCCTCAGGCCGCATAAATGGTAATCGCCTGCACTGATTTCTGAGTACTCAGCTCCCTTGGTCATGGGTTGAGGAACACCCATTTGAATATAGCTGGTGCTTCCCCAACAATATGGCTGATTAGAATCCATTAGAAGCCCACAAACAAAGCCATCACCAGCTGTTAGGCCAATAAATGGGAAATGAGCAGGTGTTCCATAGATTATAGCTGAGTTTGATCCATAACAAGTCACAATATGAGACCCATCTGATTTTAACCCACAAAAGACAGGACCATTCTCACCATAAGAAATTGCAATGGAAGACATTGAGCCCAGACCTGAAGCTAACCCCCACACATCTGAAAACACCAAAAGTATAACAATGTGTACAAACAATCCAGCTCTCCATGTGTGAATCTTAAAGAACCATGTGAAGATATCTCTGACCAAACTCAATGATTCCATCAAAGCCAACCCAACTACTGAAATGCAACCAAAAAACTACAGGCTGAACAAGAATTTTGGCTGCAGACTCTGAACTCATAAAAAAAAAATCTGATATCTAGGGTTCTTCAACAAATAAAGGGGTTGCAGTTTCATCTGAATCTTGTCCTTCTAGGAAAACAATTTCTCTGATGCACAGCAAGTATATATTTTGATGATCAACACAGAAAATGGATGAGGACCTGTAGTCCAGTTTGAGACCAAGGGAATTTTTTTCCCACTCAAGACATGAACTCCTGAGTTCTCAGCCAAGAAACAACAAAAGAAGAAACCCAACTACTTTTCATGTTCTTTCCCATTAAGACCCATGTGAAAAAAGTTCAAATTTTTCTCTGTTTCTGCATAGAACAGGACTTACCCATGAAACTGCAGGAAGGTTTCTGCACCTTTGAATCAAGAAACACAAAAGGGGTCATCACAGTTGAAGCCATAACTAAGCTTCTTCTTCTTACAGCAAAGCCAGCCCACCTCTCTCCATTGCTGTTGCTTGTGAGGGTGTTTAGGTGGGTTAGGGTAAAAAAATGCTTGAGAAGAAATGCAGAGAAGATGGATTTGTTGTTGATGAAGGTAGTTGCAGAGGATTGTTGTTGATGGCAAGAATGGAGTGAGAGAGAGTGAAAGAGGAAGAGAGCATTAAATGTCCATGAAACTGCAGCTTCTGAATATGGACTAGTGTAGGTGAAGGCAATAAATGAGAAGTTATTGCTATTTGAACCTTTTCATGCCTGGATTACTGCTCCACTATGCCACCTTTTTTGTTTTTTGTTTTTAAATTTTTTACTCTTTGGAGGGTCATTCCAGTTTCTGTTCTACAAGTACATAACATGTCATTGTTCTCTACTTTCAGTTTCTTTCCTGGTTGTGTGACTTCAAAATTGTCCCTATGCACTGTCCAGTTTAAGTTTTTTTTTTCTCATCTGCATTCATAAAATGATAATAATAATAATAATAAATCATACTTTTTGTAAAAAAAACTTTGTATATTTTGAACTACAATCTTTATGATCTGTCACAAATAGCTCTGCAAGCATGTCCAAATCACAAATTCACACTCTTGTGTTCGTGAATAATTTTTATAACTTTTAAATTTGTATCCCATGTCATGGAGATGTTTTGAATCTTATTAAGTTTGAGTTAAATTCAAATCTTATAGTAACTCATAAAAAGTTGCAAGATTCAAGGACAAAGATGAAGTAAAAAAGGAGACAAGGATAAAATTGTACTAAAAAGAAAAAAGAAAGAAGCATCTATCTTGTTAGATTGTGTTTGTAATAAATAAGCAGAGTTGGTTATGTCTAACAAATTGACTGAATATGAAAGGGTTGTTATTGGCATTAATTGATATGCTTGCTGTTTAAGTTGAGCACTAACAAATGGTTCCAAATAATTATTTATTTATTTATTTAATTATATATTGTTGGTGTATCTATCAAACACATAATAAAACTGCAAACTTACCTCCATGGATGATGTGATGCACCTATTTGGTGAAAATAGCTATATATCACTTTCTTATATTTTTCTCATCATATGGTAATTTTGCATAATTGTTTGAAATTGACAGGCCAACCCATGTATGAATATTTAAGTGCTGCATTTAATACCTTCAATCAAATTCAGGTTTCATTGTTTGGATCAGCTTCACCATTATAGTCCTCACAATAATTAACAGATTCTTTTCCTTTTTTCATTTTGGTACCAAACTTTGGTGTTTTGATCTAATTTAGTTTTTGAATTTTTTTTAACCAAATATAGTTCCTGAACGTTTTTGTTTTAACCCAATTTAATCCCTAAACTTTCAATCGAACCGAAATGGTCTCTCAACTTTCGCATATTGACCCAATTTGGTCATTGCTACTAAAATTTATATCAAAAGTTTATGAATTAAATTGGGTCAATATTTAAAAGTTTATAGGTCATTTTGGGTCAAATGAAAGTTCAATGACCAAATTCAGTCAAAACACGAAAGTTCAGAAACCAAATTAGATTTTTTACCTTCTATTTTTTTTGTTAAACCATGGGTTTCCTGAGAAGGCACACACCATTGACGGTTGGCGCTTTTAAGCCGTTTTACCACACCCAGACTAATCCCATTCGGAGCTGGTCTCGGGGTTGAGGTTTTGCACTCCTTCCAATCGCTGTTGTTGGGGATCGAACCGTGGTCCGCCCTATCAAAGTCCAGCCCTTGGCACCACTGGACCAACCAACGATTGGTTATTTTACCTTCTATTTTCCCAAGTCTTAAAATAACAAACTATTTAGTTTTTTTTTTGTTTGTTTAAAATGATGAACAATTTTATATTTGTTCCAATTTATTAGTATATAAGATTTGATTTTGGAGTCAAATCCAGTCTCCTTACATCCATTTTTTGTTGGAAATGGTTAATGAATATTTATTTTGTTTCAAATAGCCACTGTAGCCATGTTTGTAGTTGGGAATCGATTTAACACAACATAAATATCAAGGGGATTAAATTGAATTAAAAATTAATCTGTGGACCAATTCAATAACAAATAACCTATAAAATGACTAGATTGGAATTTAAAATTAAATCAAAGGCCCATTTCACAAAAAATAAATATTAAAATAATCATTTGAATTTTTTTTCTATTCGAAAGATTATCATTATTATTATTATTATTTTGGAAAGATTATTAGCTTAGATTAAAATGGCAGATAAGAAGGTCCAAGAATACAAAACATCAGACTGAATAAAAAGCTTTGTTCACCTTAGGACAAGAGATTTTCAAGAGTGACAATTAATATTCAAACTGATGCCAACAACATTAATAAAAGCATCAAGTTTTCAAATGATTTTCTAGTAATTTTTCCATTACTCCAATTAATGATTTTTAGAGAACACATGTTTTTTTATTTATTTTCGGGTTATTAATTTGTTGACTTGACACCGAATAGTAACTATTCAACACTTCTTCCACCATGTAACATTTGCTACATCAACCCTAACAAGAAGCATGATCTCATGCATCCAAAAAGAGAATATGCGGTAATTAACAATTCGATGGTCTTGGAATGTACAAAAATAACATATATGGAGACATGCATGGAGTCTCTGTTGAATTCCCATAGAAAGAGTGAAACTCACAATAGCCCATCACTACATCAAATTGCAAATGGCGAGAAAGCTAGCTACGATTTGCTTGCTCCCAATTGACCACCAATATTGCGAGCAAAATTTAGATTGATTATATCAAATATTTAACTACAATATATTTCTATATTAAAGGACGTGTTATTAATATCGACGATAGTGTTACAATCATCTATACAAACCTAAGAACAATCCACTAGCGACTCAACAAAATGGGAGAACAAACGAGTGGACGAATGACAAAATTTGACGCGAAAAAGAAGAAGGGTAATTGAGTACCATACTGAATGTGTTTGGTTTGTTTTACGTATATTATATTTATTTCTTAAATGAATTATAGCAAGCTATCCACACTCAAATTGGTTGATTCTCAAAGACAAAATGGAATAATGAAGATACCTTCAATCTTTTTTTTTTTTTGATAATTAAACATAATATATATTAAGTAGAGTAATCAGACATCAGATCATTACATAACCATTGTTTGCTAAGGCCTGTAGAGCCTATTCTAGCTAACTGATGAGCATGATCAACCATTGAGGTGACAATAAAAAAGGACGTGATGAATGTCCGCTAGGGCAGCCCTGCTGTCTGCTCTGCTGGTACCATAAGGCTATCTACACATCTGGCTGTCCCTGAAAAGAGTCAAGGAATCCGTAAGAACACATGCATTTTTAATATGATACTGGTGAATGAAATAACAAGCTGACAAGATTGCTTCAACTTCCGCCTCATAGGCACTGGTCACTTTAGAAGGACTGCTGAGACGGGCTATGACTCTTCCATGATTATCTTGAATTTCCCAGTCAATTCTAGCTGAAACTTGGGAAAAGGCTCCATCACAAAGACAGATAATTGGACTTCGATTGCGAATGTTCGAAAGAGTGAAATTCTCAGGATGAATGTTGTTAGAAACACTTCGGACATTTCCTTCCTCCCTAGTTAAAGAATGGACCAAAAGAGAAGCTTCGTTAAGGACTTTGTTGACAGAGAATTGATCTCCTCTGAAAACAACAGAGTTCCTTTCTTTCCAGATTTCCCAAGCTAAAGCCAAACACCAATACATAGTATTTTGATGGGATTTATCCTTAGATTTGGCTTTTGAAAAAACCCAGTCTAACCAGGATCTGTAGGAAACCATACCATCTGTTCTAACCGTTAGAGGGGACGCAAACCAAACTCTAGCACTATATGGGCAATGAAAAAGCATATGGTCCACCGTCTCAGTTTCAGCTTCGCATCTAGGGCAATCAGCAGAGGGACTTAAATTCCTTCTTCTTAAAGAAGCTCTAGTACCCATGGCATTATTCGAAACCTTCCACCAGAATATTTTGAGTTTTTTTGGAATTTTCAAACTCCACAGGTTCTTCCAATTGAAGAGGGTACTTTAGGTAGAAGAGGGATTAGGGTTTCGGGCCTCCTCACAGATATCATAAGCTTTTTTAACCGAGAAAGTAGCCACCTAGTTTTGACAGTTGGCTATTTGAAGCCTATCAAGAACATCCCCCCATTTCGGAATTCGAATGTTGAGGATTTGGTCCGCTATAGGAGTCGGAAACACTGATATCTCTAGCTCTCGATTCCAGGATCGGGGAACTGACAACATGAGCTTTTCAACTTTGTCATTAATCTTGAGGATGTTGGAATTAGGAAAGGGGATAAGGTCATTTCCAATCCATTTATCCTGAAAGATTCTAACTGTCTTGCCATTGCCAATGTTTCAGATCATATTATTCATCAGAAAGTTTCGACCTTTGCAAAGACTTCTCCAGATCCAGGAGCAAGGTTGCTTGATTTTGGCGTTCTAAAGAGAATTATCCACACCATATTTTCCCAAGAGGGCCTTATGGATCAAGCTATCAAGGTTTGCAATGATTCTCCTGAACTGACTTGCTAGGAGAGTTGTGTTAAAGCTTTGGGTATGTCTGAACCCCAGACCCCCCTACCTTTTGGACAGGCAAGGATATTGCGCTTGATCCAATGAATACCTTTTTCCCCTCCAGATTTCGACCACCAAAACTTAGCAATGAACCCGTCAAGCCAATTAGAAAAATATTTAGGCATATTATTCATGATGAATACCGAAATTGAATTCAGAGTGGATTGGATGAGGATCAAATTGCCCGCTTGAGATAGGAGATTAAGTTTCCAACCTTGAAGCTTCTGTTCAATGATCTTCTTGAGATGAAGAAACATACCCTTTTTGGAGATGGATCCCAGCTCTGGGATTCCCAGATATCGGCCGGGAATTAGGACTTGAAAGATCTGGATAAATCTTCTCGGGGTATTAGGACTGAAAAAATCATTCCGATTTCTTCTTACTGATAGTCTGACCTGAGGCGATCTCAAATAAAGAGAAGATTGATCTAACTTTAGCACAAACTTCAAGAGAGGGGTGGAAGAAGATAAAGGAATCATTTGCAAAGAGAAGGTGACTAATTTCTGGACCTCCCCTAGATATAGACAGGGCTTTGATTTCCTTTTGTTTTTGGACTTTTTCCAAAAGAACCGAGAAACCTTCAGCCGCCAAGAGGGAGAGGTAAGGAGATAAGGGGTCTCTTGCCTTAAACCCTGGTTAGGCCGGAACCAATCAGACTATTTGTCATTAATAAGAGACAGTTGAGATGCACTAGTGGACAATGTTAAGCCATTTGGGAGGAAAGCCTTGAGCCTCCATGATAGTCAAGTAGTAATCCCAACGGACCTTATCGTAGGTTTTACTAATATCCATTTTCAGACCTCCCCTAAAGATTTTCCCTTTTTTTGATCTCTTTATAGAATGAAGGAGCTCATTAGCCAGAATTATATTATCTTGAATTCTTCTACCCGGAATGAAGCCATTCTGCATTGGAGAAATAAGGGAGCCAATGATTCTTTTGAGTCTATTGGCCAAAACTTTTGATGCAATTTTGTAGCTGAAATTGCATAGGCTTATCGGTCTAAAATTAGCAGGGGATTGAGGATTCTCCACTTTAGGAATCAGAGCGATATGGGTTTTATTAAGGTCTCTAAGGATGAATCCGGAATTCAGGAAAGTAAGAATAGCTGTTGAGACCTTGTGTCCAATAACATTCCAATATTTATGGTAGAAAACTCTTGGGATGACATCAGGGCTAGGGGATTTAAAACTTCCCATATCGAACGCTGCTCATTTGATTTCTTCCACCGTGAAGGGTTCTTCCAGCATTCGAAGATCGTCAGAATCAATTTTCCTATGGATTTTTCCAGATATCTGGTGGATAGAGTCAGCTCTTTCTGGAAAATCCGGGTAAGAAGTGAACAGCTTTGAGAAATGGGCTATGAGAAGATCTTTCACCCCCTAATCAGACGAAATCCAGTTCTCGTCGTCGTTTAAAAGCATGGAAATTGTATTCCTCGCCTTCCTCTTACTAGCCATGATGTGGAAGAATTTGGTATTGCTGTCTCCTTCCAGATTAAATTTGACATTTGCTCTTTATTTCCAGATGTGGTGTTCCATGTCAAGAACTTGTTCATAAACAAGTTTAGCTTGACGAAGAAGATCAATATCCACCAATTGGAAATTATGTGAGTTTTGATTCACCGAGAGTCTTTCCTAGAGTTGGGAAATTTTGGCCTCAAAGGATGCCTTGGATTCTCTGATTTTTCTAAATTTGGATCTACTCCACTCAGTAAGTCTTGACATAATGGTGTCATACTTGGAGGAAAGCTGAAACATTAGGGAGCCCCTTAGAGGAGCATTCCAGCAATCCTGAATATTATCCTGGCAATCTGAAATCTGGTCCAGTAACTTTCAAAAAAATTTCTTCTTTTCCCCGGAAAGGAGAGAGACGCTTGAAGGATGATGGCGCTATGGTCAGAAATCAAGATAGGTGTAACCTTGAGAGAGCAGTTAGGAAATTTCATCATCCAGTTAGGAGAACAGAATGCCCTGTCTAGAACTTCCATAACAAGATCATTACCGAATTTGTTATTGGTCCAAGTAAACCTGGCTCCCAGTTTAGGAACTTCGAGCAATCCAGAGGAATTAAGGAAGTTTTTGAAGTCAGATTTCCCTTGAAGGATTAAGGCTCTGTTGCCAGACTTGTCCCCAACATTTAGAAATTGATTGAAATCGCTCAATAGAATTGTTGGGATTCGGGAGGAGGATATCAGGTTAGAAAGAAGGTCCCAAAATTCCCATCTCGGGGAGAGGGAAGAAGAACCATAAATTCCAAACCACTTCCAAGAATCACCATTGAGATCTTTAATCGAGATTCCTATTACATTATTGTTAGAAAAGAAAACATCTCAAGCTAATTTTGTCCAAGAGGCGATCCAGAGGCCACCCTTGGATCCTATGCTATCAACCCCAATGGACTTTGCCCAACCAAGTCCGCTTAATTTAATATCTACCTCAGCTACAGATAATTTGGTTTCACTTAAAAAAATAAAATCAGGATTACTAGTTTTCCTAAAGTCTCTCAAATGTTGAACACAGATCTCGAGTTCGAACAATGGAAGATTTTGTTCAAGTAATGAAGGGTAAAATGGGGATTTTAATGCCCATATAACTATCCAACTTGCAAATAGAGGTTGTCCTCTCATGTACATGTACTGGGCACCTTTCTCACATTGATTATACTACTACTACTACCACTACCACCACCACCACCACCACATCATAGCATCACATTCATACTTGTTTTAACATGTCATGTTTTCCTAATTTTGTGTGTGGTCTATGGAATCACTTAATTAATTTGAGCTTAGGTAAAACTCATTATTGAATTCGTAGTCCTATTAACTATTAAGTAGGTCTTCAGATTTCTTTTCCGCTCTTTTCTTTTGATTTTATTTTTACGCTTCCGTCAAGATAAAAATTAGACGACTTTTGCTCCTCGTATTGTATCTACCCTTTTCGTTGGGCTCCCTTCATGCTTCTGGCTAGTGATGAACTCTAGGGAGACACTACTATCGGGTGAGTCCTCTTATTCAAGTGAATTTTTTGTATTACAAAGCTATAGTAGATTTTCTATTAAAGTATGTGTCTGCATATGGTAAATCAAAATATTCACGTAGACACAATATGTATTGTTATGAGTCATCTTACTTGAATTTGAGCAAAAATGATGTTAAAAAATCGACCTACTAGTGAATAGTGACTAACCACTTATAAGTGACTATGACATCTCATCATCTTCCTATGTAGATTCTTCTTGTTTAGATCTAACAATGTGCATCTTAATATCTAATTCAGTTAGTGTTATGTTTTTTTTTTCTCGTACCCTAGTGTAACAAACTGAATAAGTTCTAATAATAACCAAAGCATGTTGGGTAAAACTGTTGATGCGCTTTGAATTTTCTTTAAAATCTCAAGTTTGAGTCTTGTTGCCGACGGTATGTGATAAAATTTATGAGTTTAAAGAGAGAGCTAACAACTAATATGGTAACGCTCTCCACTAATCGTGAGAAACACATATGAGTTTAAGAGGAGAACTAACAACTAATATGGTGACGCTCTCAACTAACAACTAATATGATAACGCTCTCCACTAGATGTTAGAAACACATGCTTTTGCAAGTCTGGTGTCCCGATGCATATAAAAAAAATAATTTCTAATAAACTTATTTAAGAATATCCTAAATAATTTATATATAATAAAAAAAGTGGACAATTATTGACCATTTTCTAGAGGTTTTTTCAAATTAATTACTGTGTGGTCCCACTATTGCATAGGTTTGTTCATATGAATTTTTATGGAGCTTTGCATTCCTCGTATGTGGAATGTCACTTCTTGTGTTGGGTGATACAGCAGAGCATCACAAACACAAGAATATGGTTTTTTTTTTTTCTTTTGAAATGAGAGTAAGATTTTCATGGAAAAGTTCATAATACAAACATATGAATACAGGAATACACCAAAACCACAAGGGGTTCCATTACAATAGCAACTGATTACAACATCTTTGAAACACAAATACAATAAAAGTTTTGGTGAAGAAGAAGAAGATGCATTAAAAAATAAGCACTGCAAAAGACAGAGACACCTTGAAATAAGTTCAATGTATTGCGCAATGGAAGAAGACTTTTGACAATCTGCACCTATAAATAAATCCACATTTCAATTATAGCTATAAATTATTCAACAACAAAGTCAGTCACTTATCGATGAAAAGTAGGTAAAACCCAGTTTTCGATACCTTAGCCGAGTACTCATTTTGGATGGGAGATCTTGGATCAAGTAATTGAATAGTACCATAACCAAACTAGAAAGTATTTGAATAGCTACAAGGATGGAGAGAAAAGCTAGCACACCAAATTACCAAAATGTTCTAATCTCCAAAACCCGCCAAAATTGAAGGTACAAGTCACGGGACAAAATCCGCAAGCTTATGTTCCATCCATTATATCAGTAACTGATTACAAGTAGTTTGTCTTCACAACAATACATGCACGCTAAGGATACAACATTTACGCTATCTAAAAAACACAAATACGGGTAAAGTTTGCTATACTCTAGCACATATTATGCGAGATTCAAGGACTTGAGATAAACAAGCACTACTTACTGCAAAGACGCCTTGAGCCAATTTAATTGCTGAAATGATTGAAGCTTGTATTGCGCAATGGAAGAGGACTTTTGACAATCTGCACCTATAAGTTAATTGGAAGCGTTGATTAAGTACATAATTACATAGATGAAATGACATTTGACAGTTTTGAATCTTAAACTAAAGCTATAAATTAGTCAACAAGAATGGTAACACCCAGTTTTCAGCTTTCGCATCCTTGTGAATTTGCTCTTGATCAAGTTCACATCATTAAACCAAATAAAGTTCGATACGTGTAAAGAAAGACGTACGTAAAGGCTGTGAACATAAAAGAAACTAAAGTACCTTAGTGGACTCATTTTGGATGTTGGCGATTTTGGGCCACTCTGATCCCGTTATCCGGTTGCATCTTTCCTGCAACTGAGGACAGTCTCCTATTACCAGTTCTTCTAAATTGATGAGTTTTCGCATGGCTTCCATGGGAGGCAGAGTGGTTAAATTTGGGCAGCTGTTTAGTGTTAGTACTTTGAGTGATGAGAGGTTAGCCATCCACTCTGGCAATTCCACCATTCCATCAAATCCTCGTATGAACAACTCCTCCAAAGAGGTGGCATATTGAAGTTGGTGAGGTAGAGACACAAGCTTTGACCAGCCTACCAACTCTACCCTTTTAAGGGTCACAAACTGGGATCGAATGTCCTCTACCTCTGTAGAATAGCTACTGCTGTCACTGAAACCAGGGAAATAATCCAGCTCCTCTGAGAAGGGACCCATTTCCAATCTCTCCACCCTGAGGAGGTAGCCAATGCCTAAACCCCCTTCATCTCCAGAAATGCTAGTCAGTTTTCCATAAGACTTCACCCGCATAGAGGAAAGGGAACAGCAATCTCGTAAATCTGGAACAGAGATCAGATTGGGGCAATTTCGTATATATAATTCCTCAAGAACTACAAGACCCTGCATGTTGGGAATGCTCTCTAGAGAATAGCACGATTGTATGGATAGTGACCGGAGAGAAGCCCAGCAACCCCAACTTATAATCTGGTGCTCTTGTGGCTGAACAACTGACTTCAAATAATCAACCTGGTCTATATACAAGGAAGTCAAATTCTAATTGTTTCTCAGTATCTCTTGAGGTAGACAACTGAGCCCTCCTTTCACAGACTGAATGTTGAAGGATGTAAGCGATGTTAGATTGCTGCAAATCATCTCAACTATTGGACTCCCAAAATTGACGTCTCTAATCTCCAATTTCTTAAGAGATGGTAAATCATAATGACTTGGGACTGTTTTCAACAGAGGACAGTTCTTCACAATCAACTCCTCAAGACAAGGAAATGCATTGATGGTTGTACCTGCTACCTCCAATTCCTTCCACTCCACAAGCTGTGCCATGTCTTCCAGCTTGAATTTTTTTAATGCTGGAAAAGCTGCAATTGTCACCGTCTCCATATTACTCTCAAAAACCAGTCTCCTTGTCCTCAACCTACCATAGAACATATCAGAACCTCCTATACACTTCACCATATCCAGTCCAATTATTTCAAGAACCTGAAGGCATGGTAAATGACCAAGCATTGGAACGTCTTCACAGCTCAAGCACATCTTTAAAATAATCTCTACCAAATTGTTAAGTTCTTTCATCTCCATCACCCAATGCGGAAAACCAATCCCTATGTAGCTTTCAACTGTCAAGCTTTTCAAGTTCGGATGTGGTTGAAGACCATTTAACACATACTTGCTGTCAAAATAATACCTGCTGTCAGTTGATCTGACTTCTGCCCAAAAAAGCTCCAGCTTCTTCAACTTTGTCTTTTCTCTTATATTTGCTTGACTTGCTTCGAACTCATCTAGTACTTTCTCAAGATGGTAGATGGCCAACTCACCTCCAAGGTTTTTTAGTCTTCCCAGCTCTTCAATTCGTTGACCTTTTTGAAAACCTACAACAAAAAATGTGAGTGTTTGAAGACAAGTTAACTGCCCTATATAAATTGGCATGCTGTTTTCCTTGAGTGATGCACAATATTTACCATCAAAGTGAAGGTGTCTCATGTTGATTAGTTTTCTAAGATCTTTTGGAAGCTTTTCAAGACTATTGCAGTGCTTGAGTCTCAGTGTCTGCAGGTTGTAGAGCTCAGTTGTAACTTTTGGAAGCGACATAACTAAACTACTTGAGATTTCAATATACCGCAAGTGTTTCAAGCATTTAGTGGTGAGTGGTGTCTCGCTGATCCATTTTTCACCTTCTAAGAACATAGTACGAGACTTTGGTGCAGTGCTTTGATCGTAAACAGATAGTGCAAGATCATGGACGAGATCATGCATCTTGCAAGTTGCAATATCTCCATACACATCCTTCCCAACATCTTGAAACAAGGAATTCAACAATAAAATTTTAAAATACTCATTGCCCACATCCTCCATCTCCAGTCTGCTTCCTTGAGGGGGATCAAGCAACCAAAGTTGCACCAACTTTTCCCTCTCAATCACATGGTCTTTGGGGAAACTGGAGCAATATGCAAAACATTGTTTTAACGACGGAGAAGACAAGTGGTTAAAGCGAATTCCAAGAGCAGGTAAAATACCATTCTTAGAAGTGGGTAAATTCCAAATTTCATCTGCTTGGATTTAAGACCACTCTTGTTTGTTTTTCTTACCCCGCATCATGCCACCTAGTATTTTGGCTGCCAATGGAACACCTCCACACTTCTTCACCAGATCCCTTCCTATGGCCTCCAAATCCGGGGTCATGACCATCCCGTTATTTCGAAATGCTTGACCCCTAAATATAGACCAACATTCATTATCAGATAGCGTCCCCAGCTGAATCCTTTCAGCAGCTTCCATTACAGACGCCACTAGATCATTACGAGTGGTTACAACAATATAATTTCCCTTGATCATATTGACTCTCAACAAGCAACTTCTAAGCTTATCCCACTTCTGGTGATCTTCATTCCACACATCATCCAGGATAAGAAGATACTTCTTTCCCGCCAATTGGCTTTCAAGATTCTCAAGAACGAACTCCAGAGTGTCCACCCCACATTGATTTCTAGTCAGGAACTCAAGAATAATTCTCAAAATGCTTTTGACCTCAAAATGATCAGAAATCGACAGCCAAATGATCGCATCAAAATGCGTCTTAACCTGCTCGGCTTTGTGTACAAGCTGAGCAATAGCGGTCTTCCCACCCCCAGCCATTCCAACAACAGCGAAGACAGAGAGGGGTTCTTGATTTTTGGAGTCAATTAACATGTTGATAATGCTGGAGACCTCGTTTTACCTTCCCACAACTTGAGAGTGGTCAACAAAAGACTGTCTCTCTCTCTCGCCAACGGTTTCGCGATGAGCAGGCATTTCCAGCAGTCTCTGGCTAAGCCCCAAGTGATTTGCCTCAATTCTAATGGAAGCTAAGGTCTCGTTAACAGCCTTAACCTTATGAGACGAAATGCGATAGGGTTGTGCAGAGAGAAGAAATTGCGCACCTTTCTGATCATTAGGGCTCCAATTCTCACCCGGCGACGAACATTCTCGTAGCCAAACTCGTCAATTGTGTCACGAGCTTCATAAGCTACATCTTTGAGATTGTTGAGCCAAAGCTTCACAGCCTCGTCGGTGACTTGGCGCTTCTCGGCATCGAGCAAGAAGGCCTGAATGATGGTCAGTGACTTGCCGGGCCTAGTGAGCTCTTGTTGGAATTAATATTAAATATAATTATATTATTTATAAATTAATTTCTTTTTACAGCAGTTTTCTTTTGATGGATAACTACTTACGAGCTTACCTAGTGAAACGATGGAACGTTTCATTCATATTAAATATACTATCTGGGAGAATACGTAGATCACTTTTTCCTCTCTAGTACTCTTATTTTTACACAGAAAATATGTCTGCGATTGATTGATCTAAACTGTGAAACTCAAGTTATTTCCTGGTGATTGGATTTTACTAGTAATACATACGAACGTCGATTCTCTTTCGAAATAAGAAGTAAGTAGCATAAAACTTTTAATTTCATGTTTGTATTTCAACATTGGTATCAGAGCTTGAATAT
>JAYMTA010000844.1:0-23709 GCA_036897625.1 Pelargonium cotyledonis
CCCTCCTTTCCTTCCCCGACGAGTCCACGGCTCACAGCGGCGACCTTCTCCAGCAGCAACGACGCGAAGGCTGGCGACGGCAGCAACGACGCTCACGGCGGCGAAAACTCTGTTTGTCTTCTTCACGGCGAACGGCGCACGCTGTCTTCTTCACGGCGAGGGCGTGGGATGGCGAACGACGATGGATGGAGAACGGCGATCTGAGCTCGCCCTCGAGCTCCACGACGGCGATGGCCTCCACGCTCGAGATCCGCGACGCAGCAGCCCCGACAGTCCAGATCAGGTCCGCGATGGAGGAGTGAGAGAGAGAAGAAAGAGAGAGAGAGGAGAGAGAGAGAGGAGAGAGAGAGGAGAGAGAGAAAAGAGAGGGAGGAGAGACAGAGGAGTGTGAGAGAGAAGAGAGAGAAAGAGGAGTGAGAAAGAGGATAGAGAAAAATTTTCCGGCAAAAGTATGATATTTCCCGCAAAAATATGAATTTTCCGGCGAAATTATGAATTTTACGGCGAAAGTATGAAATTTCCGGCGAAATTATGAATTTTTCGGCAAAACTATGATTTTTTCGACGAACATTACGAACATGTTCTTGATGAAGAAGAAGGGTAATAGAGTGAAGGGTATTTTCAAAATTTCAAAAAATATAGTGGTCATGTGCAGGGCACATGACTTAAAATTTGGAATATTCCGTTAACTTTGACGGAAAAAGTGTGTTACACGTTAAATGACATTATTGAGAGTGGTAAAAGTAACATCATGATCTTTAGGGGTGGTATGTGTAATAAGTCTATCTAAGAGGGGAGTTACGTGTAATTTTCCCTATATATATATCTCTAAACCATGAGATTCCTGAGCGGATCCGCGAAACTCGCGGTTGGAACCATTAAGTTGTTCTACCACATTCAGATTAATTATCATTCGAGCGGGGTAGAACCACAAAGACGGTGAAGCTTTCCCTACCAAGTTTTACTTAAACAAGAAATGAGATATTTCAGGTCGGGTAGTTAATACACTATAGTCTATATCTTAAGCTTTTGTTCATTGTACATTTTTTGGATTTATATAGCTTCAACTTTGACAATTAATTCAAGAGCAACAAAAAGTCAGAATTAATCATTTCTTCATTTCATATGATTTGGTTCTTGAAGCTAAACAAGATAATACAAAAAAAAAAATTATATTTGCTCCAAACCTTCACGTTTAGACGTCATAGTTCGTAGTTGGTCTAGCTAGAGTTTATCAAGAATTTGGCTCTTGACAAATGTTATTTATATAAAATTTTATAAGAACAAAATGATCTGTCAGTTAATATAGATGTGATAAATTAATTATTGATGAAATAGTTAGACTACAATCTCTCAAATCGACAATTTTTCTTCTTCAACGAGCTTTATCTATGACTCACCTGCGAGTTTACGAATTCGCTCAGAAATCTTATGGTTTAGACCCAATAAAATAAATAAATTAATCTAAAAACTTATGACAAAGTAGCATCACTATATACGCCGAGTCTTCATTCATTGATCAAACATAAATATAAATATGTTCAATGCACAATTTTCATTGGTATGTTGTAGAAACCATTTGTTACGATATTGTTAGATGCATTAAATGAATGTTTGAGGGATAAAACTTTAAATGAAAGAGAATACGTGTGAAGTGAAAATCAGTACAAAATATAATAAAAAAACTCAAGCTAGGGCACAAAATAATTTGTTTGTAATAGGCTCGATATGAGAAAAGTTTCTTCCCACAAATATTAATGGAACCTATAGAGTCAAGAATAAACATGATTTGCTGAAAAAATTCAACATAAAAACAAGATTCCAAGAACATTGATGGTTCCGTTTGTTGCAACTAGCTAGCTAGCTTACTAGTTTAGTTTCTTACTATAAAAAGATTCAAAATATTGTGTGGCTCCACACGGTGTGAAATTGAAGAAAAAGATGCAAGTGTTTAATTAGGTATATGTAAATCTTGGTAGGCTCTACTTTGCCCTATTGACTCTCCCACCTAGCAACCATTTCCACCACAAGGTTCTGATAAGTGTAAGGTTTCTAACAATTCTTGTTTTACTAAGGCGAAGGTGATATATCGACATAACATGATTTAAATCAACGCGGGAGATGGAACAATTTGGAGTCAGAATGCTAATATTTACGGGGATTGAGATGAACTTTGCTCGATTTAATAGTGAAACAAGCTGCTACTAAAATGTGATGGTCAATCAATGAAGGAATTAATTCTAATTCTTTGATGATAGATAGCGAAAAATAGATAATAAAACATAAGCTAAACATTCAAAGATGTTGTGTAATAGTAAAATGACCAAAACGTTATTCAACCAATCTCAAAACGCAAAAATACGACTCAACTAGCTTATTCACGGGGAAAATTCAATAGTACTCTTGTTACTTGGGATGAGCAGATTTTAGTCCAATCCGTGAACATCAACGTCTGGGCACAAAAACGCTCAGTCTCTAACATCATAAATTAATATTCTTATATTCATCCATTCTATCCCACACCCCCACTAGAATCTTTATATCGCTTCTGACGTGCAATGCTTTGCACACTGATACTTTTCCTTAACTTATTTAGGTAATATTGCGAGAACACTTAAATGCACAAAAATTGTTGCACAATAATTGCTTACACCAACTTATACCAACTTATAAATTCCTACAACTCTTCACAAACATCCCAAATTTCCCCTAAAATCTATTTGGTTTTACCAACAAAAGAAAACCAACGGAACTATAGATGCACACATGATCATGCACTTATTCTTTGGATCACATAATTGAATTTTCTTCTCTTTTCTTTGAATACATCATTGTCTCCAACCCAACTTGCCTTCCTAGAAACCCTATAAAAGCCCCCCCACCACTCTTCACTAATCACCAAACAACTCTCTTAGCTCTCTCTAAAACTCAGAGTTTCCACATTCCTTACCTTCCAAGTTAGGGTTTTGAGAGAGACATGGCTTCGAGGAGCTCAGCATCACTTGCTCTCTTCCTCTCACTCAATATCCTCTTCTTTGCTCTAGCTGTTTCAGCATGTGGCACTTGCCCTCCAAGCCCTAAGCCAAAACCAAACCCTAGCCCTAAGCCGAAACCAAACCCTAGCCCCAAGCCAACTCCTTCTCCAACCCCTTCCACTCCGACGCCAAGCCCTAAGCCAAAACCAAACCCTAGCCCTAAGCCAACTCCTACTCCAAGCCCCACCACTCCGACGCCAAACCCTACACCAACTACTCCTTGTCCAAGCCCTTCCTCAGGTAAATGCCCCGTAGATGCCTTGAAATTGGGCGTATGCGCGGATTTACTCGGTGGATTGCTCAACTTGAACGCCGGTGCTCCAGCAAAGCTTCCATGTTGCAGCCTTATTGATGGCCTTGTTGACGTAGAAGCATCTGTTTGTCTTTGCACTGTCATTAAAGCGAACGTTTTAAATATTGTTAATCTCGACATTCCTCTTTCGCTTAGCTTGCTCGTCAACTACTGTGGAAAATCCGTCCCCAAGGGCTTTCAGTGTCCTTAATTGATCTATATATGAATGATCAAAATATAGTTCTATCAATTCTGTGTTTTGTTTGCGTACGCACGTGTGCATGCATGGCATGCAACAACTTGTTTCATTTCCTAAATTTTATAGAATGTGCTAAAAAAGGTGTCTGATCTGTGGAGTGATCAAATATTTGTAGAATAAATGAGTTTCTATGTATTGTTTAAACTTCAACTTCTCATGTAATTTTGTGGAAATGAAATTAAACTTCATATATTGTTTTCTATTTATGACTTCATATATATATATATAGCTACGTGTAATGAACACTCTATCAGTCTCACACGGGAAAAAGGGTCGATCCAACTAAAATAATTGTATATAACTATATATACTATGCATTTCCTATGCACAAAATATAACATATAATTATATAAGATTCCGATACATATACAAATGGACCATACCTTGTTCGATCTCTATCAAATACTTACCAATTATGGTGGACAAGATTCAACAAATCAATCATGAAGATTTTGACGATCATCAACAATTAATTAATTAATTAATATAATTACACTAATCTTGAAATTGATTCGTTGTGAATTTATAGCTAATATAGTTACCAATGCATGATGAGCCAAGCGGTTGATACGCTTTGGATTTCCTTTGAGTTTCAGGTTCGAGCCTCCTTGCCGACGGTATGAGGAGGGATTTATTGGTTTAAAGGAACTAAAAACTAATAGGGTGACGCCCCCCACGGGAGATGAGAAACACTGGCCTGCAAAGCGGGCCTGCTGTCCCTCGCTTATCAAAAAAAAAAAAACTAATATAGCTCCTGATGGACCGAAATGAGATATTTGAGGTTGGGCATAACCTATTGCATCAAAAAAAAATCATCTCCAGAGACGATTGAGATGTAAAAAAATGTAAAAGTGTGTAGAATGAAGAGCGATATGAACATTTACCTATAGTCTAAATTTGTAATGAAATTATTGAAATTTAATAGGTCGGGACAACTTCCTTAATTATAATTGATGTAAAATTAGGATTTAAGTGTATTTAAATTTTTTTTTGAACACAACAATCTAGACACCAAATGAATTTATGGGACAAATTAGGTTCGAACGGCACAAAACTCGGGATGCCAGAAAGGGCGCACCTTGTCTCCTTCTAAGGTTCTTAATTATGATTGCAAATTCTACTTAGAAAAATCTATTTGTTTTAAGGTTTGTACAAAAAGATGTGACAATCTATGTGATATACAAATTTACATGTATGTCTATATTTAAAATTAAGTTAAACGGTAACAACTTTATATCCCACTTTTTTCACGAATTTTTAATGTTGAACGTTATGTTTACATCTGATGTACTTTATTTGAACTAAATCATCAATAAAATATTTGATGGTTATGTTCTATTAACTAACACATATTATTTAGTACAAATATTTTTATACAATATTTGATACATATAATATCACTCATAGGAATTAAATGAATAAGCTCGAAATAGTTTTGTATTCCCAATAATATTTATTTGTTTTATTAGATGCCAACGTCGGTCAAGTGGTCTCCATCTGAGATAAATTACATTCACAAATATTAGTGGAACCTCTGGAGTCAATAATATACATGATATGATGAAAATAAGAACATAAAAACAAGATTACAAGAGTATATAATTGTTCCTTTTGCTGCAAAATAAAATCAAACAATATTTGTGTGGCTCCACACGGTGTGAAATTGAAAAAATATATTCACCGATTAATCCACTTACTGTAACTACTCTATTTGTGGATTTATGAATGTTTAAGTGTCTCAATCACTGTTTAATTAATATGTGCCCTCTTGACTCTCCCATTAATTCTTTAAATAATTCCTATAATGAAAAAGGAGCAACACTTGCTGACTTTAAGGTGATTCAATTTTCAAAGAATGAATAATGATGAGATAATTTTGGATTTTGCTATGCTAAATAGTGTAGACTAACTACAAAATGCATGCTTATACTAGTATTCAAGAATATCATAAAATAAAAACGTTTAGACGAACATAGAAGAATACCCTGTACACATATTTTAACAATTTTAAGAAAAACGCATTTTTCCGCATTAATATCTTGGTGCACCAAGCCACTCGTACGTGTAAAATAGGGATATTTCATTGATATGAAGATATGAGGATAAGCATCCAACTACAAACTATGAAAATGATATATTTGTATATCAATAATATAACATGGCAATTTGCAAATTCCTACAACTCCTCACAAACATCCAAAAATTTGCTTAAACTCAACTTGGTTTTGCCAGCAAATGAAGTCCCATGGAACTATAGATGCACACATGGGAGCACGCACTTATTCTTTGGATCACATAATTGAATTTTCTTTTATTTTCATTACATCATTGTCTCCAACCCAACTTGCCTTCCTTCAAAACCCTATAAAAAGCCCCACACCACTCTTCACTAATCACTCAACCACTCTCTTAGCTCCCTCTCTCTCTAAAGCTAAGAGTTTCCACATTTCTTGCCTTTCAAGTTAGGGTTTTTAGAGAGAAATGGCCTCAAGGAGCTCAGCATCACTAGCTTTGTTCCTCTCACTCAACATCCTCTTCTTTGCTCTTGTTGTCTCAGGATGTGGCACTTGCCCTCCAAACCCTAAACCTAACCCTAACCCGAGCCCTAAGCCAACTCCTTCTCCAAGCCCTTCCTCAGGTAAATGCCCCGTAGATGCCCTGAAATTGGGTGTCTGTGCGGATTTACTCGGTGGATTGCTCAATTTGAACGTCGGTGCTCCACCAAAGCTTCCTTGTTGCAGCCTCATCGATGGCCTTGTTGACCTAGAAGCAACTGTTTGTCTTTGCACTGTCGTTAAAGCTAACGTTTTGAATATTGTTCACCTCAACATTCCTGTTTCGCTAAGCTTGCTCGTCAACTACTGCGGAAAATCCGTCCCAAAGGGATTTCAGTGTCCTTAATTGATCCATGAGTGATCAAAATATAGCTCTATCATTTCTATGTTTGGTTTCAGTACGTATGCATGCATGGCATGAAATAGCTTGTTTCATTTAATTTCCGTAATTTTCTTTGGCTATGTGCTACAAGTGTCTGATTTGTGGATTTATAGATCTGTTTGTAGAATAAATGAGTTTCTATGTGTTCTTGAACTTCAATTTCTCATGTAATTTTGTGGAATTGAAATGAAATGAAATTTTATATATTATTTTTTTTCGCCTTTAATTGTATGCATTCATTGATTGTATAAATGTATCACAAAAATATTCACTAGAGTGAGTTCCAAGGCATTTGGCAGTCTTATTTTCCATGAATATGTATGAATTAGGACAATGAAAAAACTCTTGCATAATACACATATGTATATAAAAAACAAACTAAATATATGAGCCGTGCTTTATTAATACTCATTAATTACAATATATAACAAACATGAATAATATAAGTAACACATTAAAACTAATTTTCAATGAAAAACAACTTCATATGTGATATCACCACTTTTCCTCAAATTTCTACTCACTTTGTAAAAGAAAAATGGTATAAAATTTGAGATATTTAACATTTTACTTAAATCGTATACTACATAACCATCTTGTATGGACTCTAAATAATTTTGTATCATAGTAATATTTAAGATATTATTTTTTTTATAAAGAAACTTAATACTGGCCTTGATACATACATATATATATATATATGCCAACAATCGACCTACCTACGTACGTTGGTCAAGCTAACCCCCACAACAATTTGTTGGTAATAGGCTCCGACACAAATTCTTAAAATCCAGATTACAAGAATATGGATTGTCCTTTTGCTGCAAAATAGCCAAACTAGAGTGTAGTTTCTTGTGCGAAAAAATCAAACATTTGTGTGGCTCCAAATGATTGTGTAAAATTGAGGAAAAATATTCAACAATTAATCTACTGATTGTGACAACGTTAACTATTCTACTTGTGGATCTATTATATTAATGTGTAGCATCAATGATCATTCATGACTAATTTATTATCTCTATATGCACAAACAAGAATATATATGTGATAGATCATAGTGTATGTAAAAAGTAAAAATTTAAGTACAAAAAGTTCTTTTTTATTGCTAAATAATGTAGACTAACGCTTACGAGAATATTCTAAATTTAAAACGTTGTGACAAACATCAAAAACTGTTATCGACAAAAATTTAAATAGTTTCATAAACAACGTATATATTTTTCTACGTTAAATTCTTGGTGCTCTTTCAGGTCTCTCACATTAGAAAAAAAAAAAAAGAAGAAGAAGAAGAAAGAGGATATTTCATTGTTTTTAGGTTATTGGGATAAGCATCAAAAGAAAACTATGAAAATTATATATATGTGGAGTGATGCTAGCTAGGAAAAGGATAATAATATGGCAATTTGCAAATTCCTACTCCTCACAAACATCCAAAAATTTGCTTAAACACTACTTGGTTTTGCAAGCAAATGAAGTTCCATGGAACTATAGGTGCACATCATGCACACATGGGATCATGCACACATGGGATCATGCACATATTCTTTGAATCAAATAATTGAATTTTCTTTTCTTTACATCATTGTCTCCAACCTAACTTGCCTTCCTTGAAACCCTATAAAAGCCCCCACACCACTCTTCACTAATCACTAATTAAACCACTCTCTAAACCCTCTCTTTAGCTCTAAGAGTTTCCATATTTCTTGCATTTCAAGTTAGGGTTTTGAGAGAGACATGGCTTCATCAGCATCATTTGCTCTCTTCCTATCACTCAACATCCTCTTCTTTGCTCTTGTTGTCTCTGCATGTGACACCTGCCCTCCTAACCCTAAGCCAAAACCAAACCCTAAACCTAAGCCAAACCCTTCTCCTAGCCCATCCTCCGGAAAATGCCCCACAGACGCCCTGAAATTGGGCGTTTGTGCGGATTTACTCGGTGGATTGCTCAATTTGAAAGTTGGTGCTCCACCAAAGCTTCCATGTTGCAGTCTCATTGATGGCCTTCTTGACCTAGAAGCAGCGGTTTGTCTATGCACTGTCATTAAAGCTAACGTTTTGAACATTGTTCATCTCGACATTCCTCTTTCACTCAGCTTGCTCGTCAACTACTGTGGAAAATCTGTCCCCAAGGGCTTCCAGTGTCCTTAATTGATCCATGACTGATAAAAAAATTCTATCAATTGTGTGTTTGGTTTGAGTACGTGTGAATGCATGGCAAATGCAACAGTTTGTTTCTTTTCCTTAATTTTCTAGCATGTACTACATAAGGTGTCTGATTTGGGGAGTTATGTTCTGTTTGTAGAATAATTGAGTTTTCATTTGTTATTTTAACTTTAAATTCTCATGTATTTTTGTGGAAATATATGGAATAAATTGAAGTTTCATATACGGTTTTTTAAATTACTAGTAACATGTATGACTTCTTCGGATATACAGAAGTAGCATATAATTGTGCAAATTGAAGTGCACAAATAACTGTATAAATGGAGATTTAATAGCCAAGAACCTACAATTAATTTTCAATCATAAAGCTTATTACTAAACACACAACATATGTAGTTCTCACTGCTAGATAGGAAAACAATATTTATCGTTTTTGTAGTCTTATCGGACTTGATGTATATTACGTGTAAAAATAAACACCAATTGTGTCACATTCACATTTATAGGATCCTAATTGTAAGATTTGGGCATGTAATTATTCATTTGTACTCATTAACTACAATAAAACTATTATTGATTTAATTAAGTGTTGAACATGAATTTATATATATATATATATATAAGCTAGCTTGTACAGTAAGCCCCGTGAGTGTAACAAGACTTAGTACACAGTATAATATATAAATTGTGTAGTTATATATATAATGAACTCTCATTCTTACATGTGAAATTGAACCGATCCAACAAAAATAATTGTATGATTTGCTTTTCCCATACAAAAAAGAAATTAAAATTATAAAAGATTCCAATCCATACATAAGGACCATACCTTGTTTGATCTTGATCAATAACATACCAATTCTGTTGGACAAGATTCAATATATCAATCATGAATACATCAATTTTAGCATCAAACTTGTATTTATTTATTTATTTATTATTATGGCTACAAAATTTCACTATTATATGTTTTTTTAAGTGTAACTAACGGCAAAGCTAATTCTTACCTAGATTCATATCTCACATGCAAACACATTGTGCTCCCAAAATTAATCTTTGTCAAAACAAAAATGGACAAAATTGGTAAGCACAAAGTCATAAGAAACAACAAAACTAATGTTAACTAATTATTAAAAAGAAATGTGGAAGAACATATTGACCAACATAAAATTAATTTTTTGAATAGAATATTTTTTACATTTATATTTATTTGTCTATTTTTCTTACATTTTTTATTTATGAAAATACACTCACCAAACATAAAAAGAAGATATATAATGAAAAAAATTAGTCAACTTATCTTCACTATCAATGAAGTCCTCTCAATCTATTTCCGTCATTTTCTTATATAAAACATTCAACTTCACGAGAGGCCATAAAAAAGGGTTGAAAACAATTTATTAAACTTACATATATATTTACACGTGTACACGCTTACATTTGCAACTTGTTATATACTTGTGGCTCTAAAAATATTATACTATATAATATAGGTATCTTTTAGTGTTAATTTTGACTTAAAGTATACTCTAAAATGGTCCCATTTAACCACAAATAATTTTGAGTCCGTGAACCATTTTTGGCACATTGTGCCTTTTGTAATGGCAGACATATCCGAATAAAAAAGCATAATTTTTTCTCTAATTTGATTTTCATTGTGACACACGGTTTTGGCTATCATGGTGTTCTTTATAATTGAGAATATGACAGCCTGAAATTGCATGTAACTCCAAAATCTTATGTCTATTTCTTGCATAGTAGAAGTACTCATTTCCAAAGCTAGAATATATTTTTAATGCATATATGTAGCCTTATAATATTGTTAGTTGTTATTTTTTTTTTCTTTACTATTAATATCACTTTTATCAAGAGAATCGACATTAGGTTTACAATGTTGCTATTTGTTTGTTTTTGCATGTCTAATCATGTGATGTGCATCAAAAATTGACAAGATGTTTCAGGTGACAGATTTTACACACTAAAATCACTAAACATCGAATTTTATCTACAACTTATTCAATGCAATTAAGACTTTTGTCAAGTAAATTGACATTGAGTTCACAACTGCTAGTTGTTTGTTTTCGCATGTTCAGTCATGTGATGTCTGTCAAAATAAAATCAGATGTTTCAGGTGACAGATTGTTTGTAGTTTACAATATTGCTATAGTTGTTTGTTTTAACATGTTCAGTGATGTGATGTGTATAAAAATTAATCAGATGTTTCAGATGACAGTCTGTCCGTATTTAAAAATAAAAATTAACTCTTTTATACAAACTTGTTTATTACAAGTGTGACTTGCATCATGTAAATTGACGCCAAATGAAATAAGTATGCACGACACATGCATATGAGATCTCATTACATGTGTTCTACACTTTGATCTTAAAATCAATCATAGGTTTCGAGTAGCAAACTTCTTACACAAAATTATATAACCAAATCTTATGTACAAACTAATTTCTTACAAATGTGACATGCGATCTATCTCATTATACAAATATTGGACCTTGAATTCAAAAGTTTGTGTTTCTAAACCTAACTTTCTTTTTACTATATTCCTCTTTACATTTTGAATAACTTCACTTGTTTTTGTTATAGTAAACAATGACAAATTTAGAACATATATATTTAAACACAATAACTAGTCAAACAAAAACAAGAAAAATAACACAACAATATTAAGGAACATACATATATTAATCAAGTGCAATAAGTAGTTGCAAAACAACACTGATAAATGGAAACAAATTCAGACATCTCCTCACGATGTATACAATTAAGACACACAATCTATCCCTAAACCACAACTAAACCCTAGCTAGCTAAACAACAATGGAGTTGACATGAAAAACCCTAGCTAGGGTTTCATGCATTCATGCATCTTATTAATGATCATTGAAGATGATGAAGATGATGAAGATGATGATCATTGAAGAGGAGGACATATGAAACCAGAAGGAGGTGTCTTTCCACAAGTGATGAGGACTTGAAGAGCCAAAGGAAGGAATATATTTATGTTAAGAAGCTTGAGCCTAATCACTGTGCACAAACAAACCGCTGCTTCAAGCTCTAGCAACCCTCCAAGAATTGGACAACAAGTGTTCACCACCGGATCTCCAAGCCCTATGTGCACCAACCCTCCGAGAACATCCACACAAGCCCCTAGTTTTAGGGCATCAATAGGGCATGTTTGGGGAGTACTAGGTGGAGGAGTGGTTGGGACACCACCTCCTCCTCCTCCTCCTCCTCCTCCGCCACCTCCGCCGCCACTGCCGGGAGGAGGGGAAGGGGGGGAAGGCGGGGAAGAGAGGGTACTTGCTGTACGGGCCGCCGGGGACGGGGAAATCGAGCCTGATCGCCGCCATGGCAAATTACCTGAATTTCAATGTGTATGACTTGGAATTGACGGAGCTGACTCGCAATTCGGATCTTAGGAGGCTGCTGGTGGCGACGGCGAATCGGTCCATACTGGTGGTCGAGGACATTGATTGCACCATTGAGCTGAAGGATCGTTTGGAGAAGGCCAGAGCTGCTCAGCCGGATGGCTATCCTGGGACCAATGAAAAAAAACAGGTTCGTTTCATTTCCATATCCTATGTTTCATGTTTTGTTTGCCACCTAGCCTGTCTTCTTTTAGTTAGGTTAACTATGCCATTAGGACACTGACAATTTAGATCCAAACTTTTGTGAACTTTCATAATTGAATCCGACTTAAAATCGTTTCGATTCAATTTTGTACACGTGTTTCTAATTTTTGGCTATACAACTAAGTTAAGGTTTATAGGGTTAAACCCTAATACTAAACAAAATGCATAGGTTCATTTCATCTTTGTGAAGTAATTCCCTAGTAAAAGAAACATTTTCATAGGCAACGGTAGGTCGTCCACACCTCTTGAACCTGGCTAAACCGAGAAACATTTTTGCATAAAGTCGTTGGTTGTTACTTTGCGCGTAATTTTGTCCGACATTTTCACATAAACAGTGTAATCAGCAACAAAGTTGACTTCCACGACACCAATAGTAGTGACTTTAGTCTCGGTTATTACGCTTGCTGGTAAATTATTAATAATAGTGACTTTAGGAGTTTCTATACATTTTCACTATATGGACTTTTGTTTCCTGGAAAAGAATCTGCCTCCTCATTCCTCTCCCTATTTTCTCATTCATATAGTTTATGCATAGCATATCCCAGTATCAATACAATGACTCCATTCTTGATGTTTTTGTGTTGCTTTGCGCATATTTTTCCAACTACATTGCCTTCCTATGATACAGATTACACTGTCTGGTCTGCTAAATTTCATAGATGGCCTCTGGTCTAGCTGCGGGGACGAGCGAATCATAATCTTCACGACCAACCACAAACACAAGCTGGACCCAGCATTGTTGCGCCCTGGTCGCATGGATGTTCACATCCACATGTCCTATTGCACCCCGTGCGGGTTCAGGCTTCTAGCCTCCAACTACCTGGGCCTAAAAGACCACCAACTCTTTGCACAGATCAGGGACTCCATCCGAACCACCAAAGTGACTCCTGCGGAGGTAGCCGAGCAGTTGCTCAAGAGCGATGACCCCGAAGCTGCCCTTCGAGATTTGATTAAGTTTCTTGATGTCAAGAAAGAGGAAGAGAAAGCCGAGGCAGAAAAGGGTGATAAACCGGAATCATCCGAGGACAAAAATGAAGACCCAAGTGTAACGGTTGCGGACCAAGATGAAACCATATGTTATTTAGAGTAAGATGTTCTAATAATGACAATCAAACTTACAATAAAAATTTGGGGAATTGCATAATACAATTTTAGTTGGTGAATCCATCAACTTGTACCACACACGATTAAGCTAATTTTCGTGCGTTATTTGAAGATGTGCAAGTTTAATTATTCAATCATATAAAAGCTCAAATATCTAACACTTTTTAGGGTGATTAGCAAAAGCAGCTGAGTGGGCTTTTCTTTAGTTGCTCTTCGTCCACCGTTTTGCAAGTATGAACTAACTTTTAGTGCTATGTGATCGTGATGACAAAAACTATTCAATAGAAGATATAGAATTATAGATATTATACTTATTTGTAACAAATATCAGTGGAATATGTAAATCATGCATTAGGATTTTGGGTGATTAATCGTGTTTACATGGTGTGTTAAAAATTTATATTTCGTTAAACATGTGAACTCGAATTCAATCCATATGAGATTAGTCGCAAAGTTGGGAAAGGGACCTACTTTTCTCAAACTACCAACAGTTCCTACACTGTTCAGTGTAGTATATTATAGAGCACAACTTGGCAAAGTGTGGATTTCAGTGGATGCGCACATTTTGGTGAAAAAGATAAAGTAAATTAAGGGTGTTGAAGCTTCCTTTCCGCCTGTGGGCATGCATCTGTGGTTTGAAGGGTCTATCTAATCGAATCTATCGGTTACTTTTTGGCAAAAGCAAAAGAAGAAGAGACACGTTTCATTTTGGGAGCTAGAGCCTAAAGACCACCTATGCTCCCGCTCCAAAACAGAGCGCACTAGGATTAGTAAAGTACTACTTTATACTCTTTTTTTTTTTTTTAAGTACTAATTTATACTTTTGCTTGAATGTGTTATCCATTTTTGTTATATGACGTGCATACGGGTTCGTGCTAGCACATAAATTTAGTGTTCGTTTGATAACTCTTGTTTAACAAGTCTCAACTAGTATTAAGTTGACTCGATTATATGAAACACATTTACTTAGATAAATTTAATTTATCTTAGATCAATAGAACTCTAATTAATTTTGGAGTGGTTTGTCTTACAGACAAGCATGAAATTGTAACAAAAAGTCACTTTGAGTCATCATTGTTGTCCAAAAAAAATGTTAAAAACCAAAAGAAGAAGAAAAAGACATAGAAGAGCCAAGTTGGTGGTAGACTATGGAGATAAAGTGAAATGTACAACAACCAGACTTCTCTTCTTCCTCTGCTTTTCACAATTTCACCACATGGTTGGTATTTGGTAAGGAATGGATATTATTTTTCACATTATTTATATACATATCTTTCCAAATAGTTGTTTTTAACTCCTTGTCCTTCCTTTTGCTCTTTGTAGAATAATTTCTTGCCAAAAATGCTCTGTTGCATCTCTTTCTAATTTTTAATTTTTCTGTTCAGGTAATGATAACTCCAAGAAAAGAACCCATTGGAGTGCAACAGCATTCCAAAGATTATGGGCAATATCAACAATATTCTCTTCCTCTTCAAATTGTACATGTCTATAATTGGAGTCTCAATAAGCATAACCTCTTGAAGTACTAAGATGGTAAATTTGACGTAATGTTGAACCCGAGACTTTATAAAGTATCAAATGTGTTAAACAACTTGTTTAATGTTGTTAAACATTATATTTTGATGATTTCAACATCCGAAACATTCTTACTAATGCTACCAAACATGGCTTTAGTAGGTTATGCATATGTCATGGTCAAGAACAGAGGTGGCATCAGCACACATGTAATCTTCACGACTTTAGTGGCTTCTCTTCCAAAAATTAATTGTGGGTCCCAACTAGATTATTATATCTCTTGTTTATTTGGTTACATGAATGACGTGGAATCCACTCATGACTCATACATGCACTTGATACCATATGAGGCCAAAACAACACCAAGACAACACCACTGTCAATATATATAATCCTTCGTTTCTTTGCAACATCTATCCGTCTGCTCTGTTTTCATTTGCTCTGTTTCTTGAACACTCTGTTTTGCAACTATGTTCTCAGCCAGCAACATGCCTTCACCGTCCTCCCTGTTCTCGGCCTACGCTTCCATGGCGGCTTCGATGATGTTCTTCAGATCCATAGCCAATGAATTCATTCCCAACCCAGTCCGGCACTATCTCCTCTCCACTTTCCGTTGCATCTTCAAGCCTCGCTCCACTCACCTCACTCTGGTCTTCGAAGAGCTCTGCAACGGAATCCGCCTCAACCAGGTCTACGAGGCTGCCGAGCTCTACCTCTCCACCAAGATCAGCCCCAACACCGAGAGGCTCACGATCAGCAAGAGCCCCAAGGAGAAGAACCTGACGATCCGGCTCGAGAAAGGCGAGACCGTCATGGACTGCTTCGAGGGCGTGCAGCTGAAATGGAGGTTCGTCTGTTCCGAGCAAGAGAAGACCCACCCGAACAACCCGTATGGACCGAGATCCGAAAAGCAGAGGTTTTTCGAGCTGAGCTTCCACAAGAAGCACAAAGAACAGGTCATTGGCTCTTACATTCCGTTCTTTCTGGAGAGAGCCAAAGCCATTAGAGACTCGCAGAGGATCCGGAAAATGCACACGCTCCACAACCAGTCCTACGGAGGTATCGTGAAGTGGGAATCGATCAATCTGGACCACCCGGCGACGTTTGCAACTCTGGCGATGGACCAGGAGCTCAAGAACACTGTGATGGAGGACCTGGACAGGTTCGTGAAGAGAAAGGAGTTTTACAAGAAGGTCGGGAAGGCTTGGAAACGCGGGTACTTGCTGTACGGCCCTCCGGGGACCGGAAAGTCGAGCTTGGTCGCCGCCATGGCCAATTACCTGAATTTCGATGTGTATGATCTGCAACTGGCGAATATAATGCGTGATTCGGACCTGAGGAATCTGCTTCTGGCCACGGCCAACCGCTCCATTCTCGTGATTGAAGATATTGATTGTAGCGTGGAGATACCGGAGCGCCGCCAGACCAACGGGAACGGAAAGAAACAACCCGACGTGCATGCCAGTTTTCAGGTCGGTCCAAATCGAATATTAAGTAGCCAAATTTCATGTTAAGTGCATAATTTCTTGGTTTTTTTAAAATCTGTGTGTTTTTGGTATTTTAGTTGACATTGTCGGGACTACTGAACTTCATAGATGGGTTATGGTCGAGTTGTGGAGACGAGAGGATCATAATTTTCACGACGAACCACAAGGACCGGCTCGACCCTGCGTTGCTACGTCCGGGACGCATGGACATGCACATTCACATGTCCTATTGCACATACTATGGCTTCAAGCTTCTGGCCTCCAACTATCTGGGCATATCCGCCGGCGACCACCACCTCTACGGAGAGATCGAGGGTCTCCTGGAGACCACGCCGGTGACACCAGCACAGGTTGCTGAAGAACTGATGAAGAATGAAGACGCTGAGGTGGCGCTTGAAGGGCTGGTGAAGCTACTGAAACGAAAGAAAATGGAAGGTGACACGGACATGGAGGAACCAAATGGAACAGTTGGAGCCAAGAAGCAGAAGGTGGAGAAGAAGAAGAGAAAATACGTCAGGAACACAAACAAAAAAATCCCCAGAAGATCGGTAACTAAAAAGTTAAGTTGAATATATGTAATTGGATTTGGTAATTGGAAGGATTTGGAGTGTTGATGTAAAGAGAAATCTTAATTCTATTTCAATTTGTAAAATCTTTCCAAATTCTATTAGGAAAGGTCGGTCCAAAACAGCTATATATAAATAGTTGACAACTTAATTCCATTACTTTTGTTAACTTGTTCTCGTATTGTGTTCACAATATGGCTTCAATGTTCTCCAGTACCATGTTTCAGGCCGGAGGCATTCCGGCGACGGCCAACATCTTCAACGCCTTCCCGGCTACTTCCTCCATTCTCTCGGCCTACATGTCGATCTCCACCACATTAGTCCTTTTCCGATCACTAATTAACCAATTACTCCCCAAATTTGTACAAGATTTTCTCTGCAACAAGCTCCAGAACTTGTTCTCCTTCTTCCCTTACATGTTCTCCAACGACATCGTCCTCAAAGTGGAGGAGCCCTGGAGTCTCAGCCGCAACGAGCTCTCCGACGCCACCACAGCCTACCTGTCCACCATCACGGACCCGGAGTGCAAGACCCTCCGCGTCGGCAAGACCACCAGCCAAACCGCCGTGACCACCACGTGCGCGACTCCTTCCAAGGCGTCAAGCTCTCGTGGTAAAATTTCGTGAGCATCAAGGAAACTCAATCAGGTGCACGCACCGTCAACGAGAGATTCTACACCCTCACATTCGACAAGAGGCACCAGAAGAAAATCATGGATGAGTATTTGAAGAACATTCTGGACTCCTTCGCGGAGACGAGGAGGAACCAGAAGAAGCTGAAGCTTTACACGCTCCCGTCCAAGATCAACGGCTATCCGCAGTACCGGACCTGGAAAGCCATGGATTTCCGGCATCCGTCGACCTTCAACACCATTGCCATGGCCGCCGGGATGAAGGAGGCGGTGTTGGAAGATCTGAACAGGTTTTTGGGTCGCAAGAGCTTCTACACTAAAGTAGGGAGGGCGTGGAAGAGAGGATACTTGCTTTATGGCCCGCCGGGAACCGGAAAATCGAGCCTCATCGCCACCATGGCAAATTACTTGAAATTTGATGTTTATGATCTGGAGCTGTCCAGCATTCAATCCAACGCCGAGCTCCGGAAAGCTCTGCTCACCACCTCCGATCGGTCCATTCTTGTAATTGAAGACATTGATTGCAGCTCCCAAGTGCAGAATAGGGTATAGTACCAAATCCTAATGAACTTAACTTATTCAGTTTTTCAGATTTGAATATTCTTTTATGTTTCTTTTTAAATTCTCAGGCTGTTCTTGATAAAGAAAAGACTCAAAAATCCGAGGAGGCAGCAGGTGAAGAGGTAAGAGTAAACATTTTTGAGGTCTAATGTTCGAGTTTCGGTGGTTAAACATCTCATTGAGAATTTGTTCAATTCTCTACAAAATTGTCTTGAGTGCTATGTTTTATGCAGCTAACGCTTTCGGGTTTGTTGAACTCGATTGATGGTTTATGGTCGATCTGCGCGGAGGAGAGGATTATCGTGTTCACGACATTCACAAGGAGCAATTGGACCCTGCACTGCTTCGTCCAGGTCGCATGGACATGCACATAAACTTGTCTTACTGCACTAGGGATGGGCTACGAGTGCTGGCCAAAAACTATCACGACATTGGTGGCGACCACCCTCTGTTCCAGCAGATTGATCCTTTGTTGGAAGATTTGGAGATCACTCCTGCAATGGTGGCTGAAGAGTTGATGAAGAGTGATGATCCTGATGTTGCTCTCCAAGAACTTCTCAATTCTCTGCAGCAAAAACAGATAAAGGCTCAAGCTGCTGTTATGGAAAATGTTCAAGAAACAGAAACAGAAATAGAAGATGGGAACCCCATTTGATTATACTTTGATTTCAGTCTTAGTTTAGATATATAGATATTCAATTAGTTTTCATTGTTATTTTTTGGTTGAGATATTATATATTCAACATCTTTTACACATGCATGATTAATCTAAAGTAAAAAAAAAAAAAATACTCCGACTCTCCGGGATGAAGGAGTATATTGTATGAACTATTAAGATATTTAACATTCAGAGAATACCAAAAATGCACCTGGGCTGGGCTGGGCTATATGACTCTTTACGGCCCAACCAGACCCGCTGGGTCAGCACGTTAAGACGAAAATACCCCTAATAATCAATTCACTAGGGTTTTTATTTGAGGATTCGATTGTTGTCTCCGACTCTCCGCCATCTCCTTCACCTGCCTCCGCCGTACACCTCGCCGCAAACAACCAAGTAACCAATCTTCTCTCCGATTGTGTTTTGATATATGGTGTTGTTTTGCTTGATTAAGCTAATTATATTTTTACTGCACTCGAATTTTTGAATTTCCCATCTTAATTTGTCTACTAATCTATTGATAAGTGTATCTTCCGTTTCCTAATGCGTTGTATATAAGTAGCTGCCCATATTTTTCAAGTTTTGTGGTTGCTTGTGTAATTAGATTCATAGAGCTGTCTTGTAGCATTAAGTATAGTTGTGGGCATTGCAATTGTTGAACATAAATTTGACCTAATTCTTGGGGTTATAGTCTTATCATCTGGGTCTGTCTGTGTCTCTTTAGTGGTAAGAGCTCACTCTGGTAGAGGTAACCATTCGGATTTTGTATCCGTCTCAGATCGGATTTGTTCGGATTCAGATTGTTAAAGAGTTAACTGAATCCTTTCAATCGGATCGGATTGGTTTAAAGCTGATACGGATTACAGATACTATTGTCTGAGACGATCGTAGTTGTTTTTAGTTGATTCTGAAAGCTACTTATGGGAGTGCAATATTGTCCTTGCTATTAGGGTTCAAATGCATCTGGATTAGACGCAGTTGCTTATATCCAGGATAAGATTATAGATTAGCTGACACAAATACACAACAAAAAATTTGTACGATTGTTTTGTCAGATATCTAGGTTATAGGCAGTGACGAAGCTTGGACTTTGCTCAAGAGGGGCACAAAAATTCATAGTATAATCTGTATAATGAACTTCTTTAAGATAGAGGAGGGCATCGCTATTATTGGGACAAGACACTGTTGTTAAAATTATTGAATGTCACCAGTATGTAGTGCAGTTTTAGGATGCCGGCATAGGCCACTACCTACTATGGCCGCTCCCTAACTTTGTCATTGGTTACATGTAGTTGCTTATTTCACGATAAGTAACATATTTTGTTTCAAATTCTACTAGTTGAACTGTAGTTATGTCATTTATCGTCATCCATTCATTGTGTTCGTGCTCATCTTTCGGTTTTCTTTATGCAAGTAGGAATGGGTGATAAGAAGAAGAAGGCTGCTATCTTTATCAGGCTTGTCTCGGCTGCAGGGACTGGGTTCTTCTACGTCAAGAGGAAGAATCCTCGGATGACTGAGAAGCTTGAGTTCCGAAAATTCGACCCTCGGGTGAATCGTCATGTTTTATTCACCGAGGCAAAAATGAAGTGATTGCGATTCGTATGTCCATCTATGTCTTGTTTTGTGGAAATAATACCTTTAGTTGTTTGATGTAAACAATTTTACACAATTACCTTGACGCCAATTAGTTTAGCAAATGGATGCTCGTACTATTTGAGTTGCGAGACTATATGCATGTATCAGTATATGTATTATTGAGAAATATTACATTTCTCAAACTTGCCAAAGAAATCAAACAACTTGAGTGTAAGAACTTATGATTCACGCACAGTACAAAGATTTTCAATTCGTTCTGATACTATCAAACAATGAAAAGCAGGAAAACACAGTGCCTGGTTTTGGCCGATGTGAAAGAACGAAAATGCCCCGACTCTTTGTTGGAACCACCTTATCTGGTTGTCAAGTATTGAAGTTGTGTTCAAAAGCTCCTTTGATAGTTTGGGAAAGAGTACTTGCAAAAATACTACTGAAAGTCAAGTGAAAATATTCTTGAAAGTACTTGTACATAATGTACGGTATGAAACAACCTTGAAAGTCTTGTTATGAGTTAACAAAAATACTTACGGGGATGATTTTTTCTTATATTTAAACAAATATATTATAACGAATAATTATAAATATATAATCCTAAATTGACTCTATTTTGCAGGAAAAAATTAATAGATGAAAGTAAAAATATTAAGTACAAATTGAATTTGTCTAATCTTATATAACGTGATTCTATTTTGCAGGAAAAATTAAATTAATTTGATTCTTTCAAAATTGGAAGTTATATTACTTGGGGAGAAAGTTACTAAGGCGGTACAAAATAAATATATAATCCCTTCTATCCCATTGGTAAAGCGTGGGTTGGCAATAGTAAAATTCACCATCCACAACACAACAACTCATCAAGCTACAGTCTCCACAACTATAAAAACCACTTTGTTCCTCAATTCCTCTTCTTCTCCCACAGCAAAACAGAAAGAAAACCCAAGAATCTCTGCAAAACGATGTTCAGTGTCGGACATGAACTCGTCGGCGTCCAAAATGTTCTCCGCCTACGCCTCCTTCGCCGCCTCCATGATGATGGTCCGCTCCTTGGCCAACGAGCTCATCCCTCCCTCTCTCCGCTCCTACCTCTTCTCCGCCGTCAGCTTTCTCTTCGCCCCCCTCTCCTCCACCCTCACCGTCGTCGTCAACGAGAACTGCTGCATGATGCGCAACCAGGTCTACGACGCCGCCGAGACCTACCTCTCCTCTAAGATCAGCCCCTCCACCCAACGTATCGGCGTCTCCAAGACCCCTAGGCAGAAGAAGCTCTGCCTCTCCGTCGAGAAGGACCAAGACATCGTCGACAACCACCGCGGCGTGCGCCTTACTTGGCTGCTCGTCTCCACCGATTCGGAGAAGAACATTTACTCCAGAGAGAACCGATTCTTCGAGCTCAGCTTCGACAAGAAATTTCATGAAATCGTGATGGATTCGTACCTTCCGTACGTTCTGGAGAGGGCCAAAGCGATTCGTGAGGAGGAGAAGGTGGTGAAGCTTTACAATCGGGAGTGCCCCTCCGACGATGAATACGGAGGCCGTGGGTGGGGATCGGTGAATCTGGAACATCCGTCGACGTTCGAGACGCTGGCCATGGATCCAGATCTGAAGAAATTCATCATGGACGATCTGGACAGGTTTTTGAAGCGGAAGGAGTTTTACAAGAGAGTAGGGAAGGCCTGGAAGCGCGGCTACTTGCTGTACGGACCGCCGGGAACCGGAAAATCCAGCCTTATTGCCGCAATCGCAAATTACCTCAAATTCGATGTGTATGATTTGGAGCTCACGAGCATTTACAACAATGCTAACCTGAGAAATGTGCTTCTATCCTCCACCAATCGCTCCATTATGGTGATCGAGGACATTGATTGCAACACGGAGGCTCACGATCGCCAATGTTATGATCCCGAACAAGCTTCGGACACTAAGGTTTGTTACATTTCTTGATTGGCTATAGCAATTTATTTAATAAAGTAGCCAATAGCATGATTATTTATTGACAAGCTACGTTGGTGTGACAAACTAAAAGTAGACAAATCACAATTGCATTTCCAGTCATATTGGCACATATACAACATTTTTGTGTGTATACCAACTATATATTGCAATGTGAATATAATTAATTTTTGTGATTAGGTGACGCTTTCGGGGCTTCTAAACTTCATCGATGGGCTATGGTTGAGCTGTGGGGACGAGAGAATCATCGTGTTCACGACGAATCACAAGGCCTTGTTGCGGATGGATGTGCAAATAAACATGTCCTGCTGCACTGTTGAGGGCTTCAAGCAGCTGGCCTCTAACTACTTGGGAGGCTCCGCTTCCAACCACCCCTTGTGTGTGGAAATAGAGAAGATGATGGAGTGCACACAGGTGACTCCAGCTGAAGTTGCCGAGGAGCTCATGAAAAACGACACTGCGGATTTAGCTTTCCAGGGACTCGCCAGTTTTTTGAGGCGCAAGATCACTGAAGATGAGATCAAGAATGTGGAGGAAGAGGAGGAGGAGGATGATGAAAAGTGTATGCGAAGAAGAAATTGAAATCTGTTGGCAACGTTCAATTGAGAAGTGTTTTGGGACGGAGGGGTAGAGGGAGAGGTAGGAAAGTGGGTCTTTTTAAGGGACGTCGAGCTTAGCAACGAGTTGAGAAATGTCGGTAATTAAGATATATATATATATAGCTTACAAAGATGAGGCATATTTAGATCTTAAATTATTGTTTTTGATGATGATGATCAATGGTAGCAGACGTCCTTCACATTTGTACTCTCTTTTTTCAAACAAATGCATCTATACACGTTGAAACTATAATATAAAAAAGGTTAGACCAAATATATACAAGTTATGAACTAGAAAAGTTAGATTTATCTTTGTACCATATCCAATAACAATGACATAATTGGCTAAACATGTTGAGTGAGTTAGTAGAACGTTTGTGTTTGATCCCTACTTAATACAATTTTGAAAAAAAATGAGTTTTAACTGCGACTTAATTATCTATAAAAAGATGAATAAATTTTAAATATGAATTATAACTGTGACTTCTTCGACAAACAATTACCAATTACCAATTACTTTGAGTGCCGTTGCGTGGGGGGGTGGGCTGTCGGGGTGGGCTGCTTTTGATACTTAGACAAAAAAAAAAACTACATTTTCAAAACGAAGAAGTACTCTTGAAAATCATACAAATATTGGTTCATTGCTCCTTCAAAACTTTGGTTTATTTTTATTATTATTTGTGGAGTATATAACCGCCTATAGGA
>JAYMTA010000845.1:0-23696 GCA_036897625.1 Pelargonium cotyledonis
GAGTGGCAGGGACGAGCCATGGGGTGCTGTTGCTTAACAGTAACGGAATGGATGTGGTGTATGGAGGTGATCGGATCACTTACAAGGTTATTGGTGGGATTATTGATTTATACATATTCGCCGGACTGTCGCCAGAACTGGTGGTGCAGCAGTACACTGAGCTCGTCGGCCGGCCGGCTCCAATGCCTTATTGGTCCTTCGGTGAGTACTATGCTTTATTTTATTTTTTTCAAAATAAGTGTCATAATTTTGTGTAATATTTCGTCTACATCATATCAATTATATCATCGATAAGTTAGAAGGGTGACGTTTTCGTAGAAGACAAGTGGAAATATGTCATTTGGACCAAAACTAAAACTACAAAAACTAGACTTATATAGAACTGCTCGGATGACTAACTCTAAAGTTTCAACAAATAATAAGATAATAACGACAAGCTGATAAAAAGAAAAGGATAATAACACAATTTAGCGTAATCACAATATACAATACATGCACAATTTTGTATAGGATTGTTTTTCTTTGCTGCTCATAAATTTGTTTGTTATCTTATGCAAAAGGGTTTCATCAATGCCGATATGGGTACAAGAATGTTTCGGATTTGGAGGGAGTGGTTGCTGGCTATGCAAAAGCCCAAATTCCACTGGAAGTAATGTGGACAGACATAGATTACATGGATGCATACAAGGATTTTACTCTTGATCCTATCAACTTTCCACAAGATTTGATGAAGACATTTGTGAACAAACTTCACCAGAATGGCCAAAAATATGTTGTTATCTTGGATCCCGGTACGTGGTTTACATATATAATATCTAATTCAGCCGTTAACTAGTAGTAGGACCAGACTTGAGGTTCAGCGTAGGCATAATTTTTAAATTAGCCTCAATTGAATTTGAACATAATTAAAACTGGTTAAAGAGTTTTAAAGGAGGGTGGGGTGGGCGAATGCCTACTATGGCCCACCCTTAGCTCTGCCAATGTCGGTAACTATATCATATTTGCAAAGGAGATTTCGTGTTTTGTGTGCAGGTATTAGTGTGAACAAATCATATGGAAGCTATATTAGAGGAATGGAAGCCGATGTGTTCATAAAACGCAACGGTGTGCCATACTTGGGAGTGGTTTGGCCCGGGGAAGTTTACTTCCCCGATTTCTTGAATCCAACTAGCGAAGCTTATTGGGGGCGCGAGATAGAGATTTTTCGAGATATTCTTCCCATTGACGGTCTTTGGCTTGACATGAACGAGATATCGAATTTCATAGACCCTTCTCCGACTCCATCTTCAACACTGGACAACCCTCCATACGCGATCAACAACTCAGGAGTCTTGAGGCCAATCAACAACAAAACTGTTCCAGCAACGGCACTGCATTTTGGAAATGTTACTGAATATAATACTCACAACTTGTATGGACTTTTGGAATGTAAAGTGACCCATGGAGCTTTGATCAAGTTGAGTGGTAAAAGACCTTTTATACTTTCTAGATCAACCTTTGTTAGTTCCGGCAAGTACACGGCACACTGGACCGGGGACAATGCTGCTACTTGGGATGATTTGGCTTACTCCATCCCCGGGATTTTGAATTTCGGGCTATTTGGGATACCAATGGTCGGAGCTGACATTTGTGGGTTCGGGGGAAACACTACTGAAGAACTTTGTCAAAGATGGATTCAGGTAAATATATAGGGAGAAATACTCTGCAACTAAACATACTCTACTTTTTACCTGTCATTGATTTCAAGTCATTTGTTTGCAGCTAGGGGCCTTTTACCCCTTTTCGAGGGACCATTCTGACAAGAACTCAATCCACCAAGAGTTGTATCTTTGGGAATCAGTTGCCACATCAGCAAGAAAGGTGCTCGGGTTGCGCTACAGGTTACTTCCATATTTCTACACGTTAATGTACGAGACACACATGAAGGGGACTCCCATAGCGCGCCCCCTTTTCTTTTCATTTCCTAACGATACCGAAACTTACGGAATCAATTCCCAGTTCCTAATTGGGAAAGGTGTGATGGTGTCCCCTGTTCTAAAGTCAGGGGCAGTTTCCGTAGATGCATACTTCCCCGAAGGAAACTGGTTTGATCTCTTCAACTACTCAAACTCAGTGAGTGTGGATTCGGGGAAGTACATAACACTTGACACGCCATTAGATAGAACTAATGTGCATATCCGGGAAGGTAGCATTCTTGCCTTGCAAGGAGAGGCCATGACTACACAAGCTGCTCGGGAGACACCATTTGAGCTCTTAGTAGTTGTTAGTGTCGGAGGAAATAGTAGCGGGGAAGTTTTCTTGGACGACGGAGAGGAAGTGGAGATGGGAGGAGAGGGAGGTAAATGGAGCTTTGTTAGGTTTTATGGTGGGGTTGTGGGTGATACATTGTGGGTTAAGTCAGAGGTTGCAAATGGTGGATATGCTTTGCAGCAGAAGTGGATCATTGATAAAGTTACTTTTGTTGGAGTGAAATCGAAAGCAAAAAGGGTCACGGGGCAAAAGTTGCACATCGACGAGGGAAGTAACTTGATTCAAAACTCGGTTATGAAGGCAAACTTGGAGAAGAAAGGGGAGTTTCTTGTTGAAGAGATCACAGATCTTTCACTTCTTATCGGACATGAATTTTATTTGGAAATGAAGCTCGAGTAGAAAATAATGTATCCTACAATTCCTACTTTTCTTCCCTGAGTTGGAACGAATTGACTTTTGAATAACCGAGTCTTTGAAAGAAACTCAAGGGGATTTTGAGTCTCGAAATATGCATAGGCTTGTATGAGATTGATTAGAATAAATGAGCAAAAATGCTTATTGCCGTAAAATTTTTTATTAAGTAGCCTGAGGCGTAATTTATAATATATTAAATAATTATTTTACTGACACGACGGTTTAGCTGTATAAGATGACTCACTGTCACATGACCCATTATATCAGCTGGGTCTATTACAACATGAATAATGTGAAAGGGTACAGTAACACAAAGCAATGTAAACTGTAAGATTCTTATTTATCATTCCAGAATCTATTCTGGCATTAACAAAATATATTAGTACAATTACTATTGATTGATTCAGAACCTAAAGACAAGACCTAAAAAGCACAATGAAAGAAAGAAACAAAATGAACATCAATACAGAACCAAACAAATCAATGTCTTCCATCTTACCCCCAACGAAAACTACATGAATGGGGACAAACAAAGCATCAAAAGTCCTAGTCATTACAAATTGTATACTCCCAGCTACGAACAAAAAATTCTGGTTACTTCTTGCTGCCGCAAAATCTGAATGTGATACAGTAGTTTCTTATCTATCTACCCAAGCCAAACACCTGGACAAGTTACCGAATCATAGTCAGCATTACAAACACCAAAACATAGTAACCTTCTCCTTTAAAAGGTCAAGAACATGCACGTTGTGTTTAGAATTCAATTTAGATTTTATCCACTGAAATGCAGCATTTTAGAAAAGCTAGTTTGTCGGCTCACCTCAATTGTACAAAGTGCTGACGCTGACGATTGGTTCTGACATCCCCAAAATGCTCTCCAGTCTTGGCAGCCTTTGTCAGAGAGGGAAAAAAAATTTTCTATTTCACAATTTAACTTATTGACCACCTTCGTTACCAAATCTTTGCGCCAAGAACTCATCAAGTTGCCCCCAGTTTGGGACACCATTATTACTTGAAATATCAGAAGGCAGCGACCTAATACATCCAAGTATGTGCTGGACATCCCGAGACAGCCTGGGATACAACAAGGTGGGGTGAACAAGTGTGATCAAATAGTATTAAAACCAAGACTGACGCAGAATTAAGCATAAAATACCTGATGTCCACAAATATATAAAGAAAAAATAAAAACAAGAAGAAACAATACCTATCATTTGCTTGCGGAGTGTTTATCTCCAGATGCGAAAATGCATCGAAAATTTGTGAGTGGAAAATTATAACCACTTGCCTGCAAAAAGCATTAAAAGATTATTCATTTGTAGGGTACAAATGTCAAAACACACTCAATCAAAGCATTCAGGCAAATACTAGAACATGGAACACCAGATGGCCTAGTAGTAACTTGATTCAGCAAATTGTAAGCACAATAAAAAAAAATCATTTTGTATTAAAAGGCATAACAACGATAAAAATACCAAACGATCACTAGTCTCTTACATTTAATTAATAATGTATTTTACCCAGCCAAATTTAAGCCTTACCTGAATATGGCTTGAACATCTACCTCATGCAGGGTTCGAGATAAGACACGATGCAGGAAGCCAACTTCCTGAAAAACAATTGAACAGCCAGTTAGGTAACCACAACCAATAAAGTATCCTATAACAGAAAGTTAGGAAGAAAAATATTACTACAACAGCTGGAGATGAAACACTATCTTCAGATCGGTTCCAATTTCGATTAACCAGAAGAAGCAGCGATTAACAAATTTTGAAATAGTAATTACCTTAGTTAGGTTCCGAGCAAACTGACTAAGCTGAGTGTCAGTATCTTCAGGTCTATTCCAGCTCTCAACAATTTGAGGCAGCAAACGAAGATGAACCAATAACCTTTCTCTCATTATCTGAACTAGCTTTGTATGAATTTCATCTCGATGAACCTTGTAGTCCTACAATAATTGAGAAAAGAAAATGAAAGTTGATTTTTAGCTAAAAAAGTTAAAGACTAAGGAAGCTGCAATCCAATTAATGACCCAACTGAACAATTGAACCTTTTTCCATGATACAATATATGGAATCAACATCATTGCCCAATTACAAGTTCCAGCAAGCTCAAAGAATCGAAAGACCAATTCTTCAAAATGCAAAAGAATTATTCAAGGAAAATTCAAAAATTATTTGAATAAACTAGCACACATACATGATAGAAGTAACCACAAACATAATAGTAATACAGGTCTTTCCATGCATGATTACACATGGAAAAAGGCTATCCAATAAAGTAACATGTAAAAAAGGATAGCAAGAAAAAAAGGTAAAATTATTTATTACTGAGAAAACCAGTTGACATTTGCAAAAGGATGATAACAGAATGGTCATGCAAGAAGGAATTGAAATTATATAGAAAACTATATCACCCAAAGTGGAAAGAAAATATTTGGATGAGCATGCATGATTAGGATGGGAATTCTAATCAAACAGAAGGGAAGGTAATTCTATGTGTGGGCAGCAGATTGTCTGGATTTGAAGGTAAGGTAATTCTATGGGTGATCAAGACAAATATGGTGTCTCAAGGTCTTTCATGGTTCTAAATCTAAGGAATGTTTGAAAATATTCTAAAGAAATGTCTTTGTGGGTTCATTTTGGATTTGCTATGTTCTTGGGTGTGCTATAATTCTATGTTGGCTAATGTAGCTTCATTAAGAAGCTTGTTTTTGGGTTCTTTTCCACTAAGGAGTATATCGGTAGTGTTTGTCTTGTAATATGGTGAGTAGTGACAATCTTGCAGGTCCAGAGCTTTCATTGCTCTTGGTCCCTGTATCATTAAATACTAAGAGTTTTACAAAAAAAGGTAACAGACGAAAAAAATAAGTAGAAGTAAAAATCACATAAATCAAATACCTGAGCTATTCGATCAATCTCAGAAACCAACAAAGCCTTCCGGGTCTCCGGTACTTTAAGGAAAAGAACTCGCCTGATTTCTTAGTTCCAGACGAAAAAATAATACAAGTCAGGATCTTCCCTTAGCACATTATAATAATTTCTATGGACGACGGAAAAAGTACTTGAATTTTGGCAATCCATATAACCAAAATGAAAGTAAATTTTAGCAACAAAAAAACATAGCCAAAAGCAAACTTAAATAGCAAGCCATATTAATACATACTACCTGAAACATAGACAACCATACCAAAACTTCAAATAAATTATATTTCAAGAAAGTGTATAATCATTAAGCACAGTAACAAAAAAACCTTTAGAAGAATTCTCCAAGCATAAATCATAGAGTAAAATATCAAACCACACAAAGACAAAACATATAAATGAATTACAAGTCCAACATGATTGGAGATTTTTCATTCTCGTTTAGTTAAGAATCACGGGAAAACATATTTTTTTACACAATTAGCCCTTATACGAATTCGTATCATACTAAATGTTTACCTAAATATTGTAACTTGTAATACAATTTGCCTCAAGTATTTATAGGTATTTCAAATTTCCCATGATAAGTTATAAAGGCAATTTGGGTACACAAATATACAATAACCAAGCATTTTGCCAAACACAGTTGGATATGAAAAATTATTTTTAGTTATGTTAACAGCTAAAGAAAGCCACAGTAAATATTTACTTTATATATACATACACCATCTTTTGGATGAATATGCCTTGAACTGCCACTTTATATAAAACCACATATCATAGCAAGCTTTCATGTCAATTCTTGCATACCGGACCATTTACAAACAGAAGACTGCATGTGAATGCGCTCACTCATGCATCTCTTTTATACATAGTAAAATACACACACACTCAAACCACTGAGTGACACAATATCACTTACCGGGAATAATAGCGTATGTAAAGCTGATGACTTGACTTGCAAGAGCCAGGTGCTTTGAAGTGATAGACTTCAAACCAGAAACCTGCAGAGCATCACATGGCCAACTCATGAAGCAACAACAAATAACACAGTACAGACTATCAGGAAACTGAGTTGAAATTAGTTAAGAATTTGTGGGTTAATGACAGATGACTGGATTAAGTAAATGAAACAATTATAACCATCAACACAGGCATATAATTAGAGTGGACCTGTTGGCATCGCTTGACAGATGAATGTTCTAAATCCTAACAATTTTGAAAGTGATTGAACCAACTGATCACTGAGAGAGTGTTAATACCTGCATCGCACCAGCACCAAGAACAAGTTGACATGTTCTTGTATTGAAAAATTTCAATATTTCCACAACACGATGAACAATTTCTGATGACAATGTCGGCAAAAAATCATTCATATCAATGTACTCTGACAGCATCTTCAGCAAGATTAAGCCACTAAGGACAAAGGAAAGAAACAATTGATCATCATTAAATTTGTTCATTGCAAAATTCAATGTAGTTTATAGAGAAGATAGATGGCTTCTACATGAATATGACAATAAAAGAAGGAAACAAATCATTCATCAGTCAACACTGTATACACACACACACACTGGGATCAGTTATTTAAAGGAAATTTGAAAAGAAAAAAAAAAAAAACTGTGAACAAAAGAAGATCAACAAGAAGACTAACCAGTTTACCATATGATAACCAACACCTCTGAACATGAGAGTTTGAGAGGTTGGCTTCCCACGCTCCTTCAAGGATGAAACTTTCTTTTTAACCGTATTTTCCAAAGATGCATCAGAAGAATCAATCTGCTGAATTTGCTGGTCACTATTTGATGGTTCAGCATTGTTACTCGAGATCAATTCACCATCCATGCTACCATTAATGCCATCCAGGTTGCCAGAATTCAATGGTTCAGAAGAAAATAATGAAGTAACTATGATCTGAAATTCATCAGGAACATCTACTTCAGCCCAAGTTTCTTGATCAAGCACTGCCTTGATTTTTGACATCTAGCGGAGCCAATAAAACTATTAGTCCAGTAGTAAGAAAAAGAGGTCCCACAAGGTAAATCTATTGAAGCATAAACAAAAAACTGACTCGATTGTCATGCTGGAAATCAACAAAAGCTTTGGCCTGTGACTGCAATGTGCCCCGAATGCTATATCCCAACCTTCCACCAATCTGTTTATCGCATTGCAGTGCATCATAACCACGTGAGAAGACAGAAATGGCATATGTTACTTAAATATGCATTCACACAAAGGGATCAAAACAGGTATAAATACCTTCTCAGTAGCAGTTATAAATTCCTGTGTGATGTTGTATATGCTCAAGAACTCCTGCAATCTTAGCCTGGGATGAAGGAGAGCACGAACCCCAAGGAGCTTTGCCCATCTTCCATGAGCAGCATCACAAGCAGCAAAAACAGCTTCTGTGTTTTCTCGCAATACATCAGTTCTGTCAATGATCATGTTTTATTAGAATATTTGTATATATAACTGATAATTTTGAAAGCAGAATCTTGACAAACAATCTCCATTTTTAAGGCCAGAATACAACCTGTACAACAATCACATTTCGAATAAAAGAATTTCATGAGAATATATGCTTCAACAAAACATCTATTAAAGGTCAATGCACGAGGCTCCCACAATTGTGGGGTTTAGAGAGGGCCATTCGCATATGAAGCCTTACCCCTGCCCTTGCAGAGAAATCATATCACAAACTGGAACCCATGATCTCAATATCACAAGGCAGCAATATATCTATATTATTTGAAGAAATTATGGTGCAAACCCAATATCAGAAGCATCTGAAGACGCGGTGAAAAGACATGAGGTACATTATAGTTTTTCACAAGTAAAGAAGCATTTAAACATGAAGGCAAATATAGTGTACGTTGATGTGGTGACTGTATGCATATAATGGTGGAAGTCAAACCCTATTAAAATAATTGACTTCCCACAATATTATATGTAGCCTAATATCAAAATTTAACATGGTATCAGAACTTGCAAAACACTGAAAATACTAAAAAACACATTAAATCTTATATAGTCCCTCACACTTATCCTTTATTCGTCACGAGTAAACCTAAAACTAGCCTAATAACAGAAATTAAATCTAAACTCACTTTCATAGGAATCACAGGTGCACGTGCGGCAAACTTTTTAAACCACTACGTTCCCTTAGTGGACAAGTGAAAGCTCGTGAGGGCTTGCAGAAGACATACACAATGTTTTAGCATAAATGACATTTACAGATTTACTAGTATACACTTATCCAAAAACTAAAAAACAAAAGCAAAAACAACTCTTTTTGGCTTTGCTTGCCATATCAATCAAACCACCGAATCCACAACAGTATCCCCCACAGAATCAATACCAACTCCCCATTCAATCAGTGCTTATGATTTGTTGGTGTGGCTGGGCGGGAAACTCTAAGAGGCACACTGGGATCAATGGTTATGTAGCTTCTTGAAGTGATGTGCAAGTGTTTCCAATGGAATGCAATGGAGAACGAAAGGGATATTAGGAATTGAAATGTTCATATGGGGTTCTTTTTTAGGCAATGCACTGTCATCGTATGTCATTCATAGAAGACTGTGCTAATTCAGTGCATCTTGTGCTCGCTCAATACTAGTAAGGTCTGACCCCTACCGCTACGCCCTCCCCCTAGGATGCTTTTGGAAACTCTTTCTTTTTGAAGTGACGCTTCTCAACAAACAACACAGTATATCTTGTGCTTGCACAATACTAGTAAGGTCCGACCCTCGGAAGCTCTTTCTTCTTCATTTTTGGTGCTTTTCAACGAACATTTCATATTATAAGCTATGAAGAACCAATTCATTAATTTGGACGCAAATTGGACACAGCCTAGCTCAGGCCACACTCAAACATGTCGAACATGCAAATCTTACATAATCAGTTTTTAAATAACAAAAATTAAATTGACTAAGGACACACTAAGGATGCATTAATTTTGGATTAAACTTTATTTTCCAATCTTAAATGAAAAACTAATGCAGTGGAACTAAGATTTTTGTGGGTTCATTTGTTTTACTCTGCAATTGAAGTACAAAATAAGGAATACATTAAAAAGGTAAAATAAATAAATGTTTTCAATCAGGGCATAAATGAACTTGTTTACGTTTTACTTGTGCGCGCATAATGCAGCGAAAATTGGAAAATCACATACATAATATGTCCGTGATCATGACTGAATTTTATTAATCCAATCCAAGTAAAATTTGAAATGTAGAGACTAATTAGATGACATTTGTAGAGTACAATTACTATCTTTATTTTAGTTTTTTGATAATGCTTTTATGTATATTTTGATTCATATTTTTAATGATTCATCATATGTAATGACAATCACTTACTATATTGAAAATGGGTTGATTGCGTTTTTCTCAACTATTATTATTTTTAGTTTGTAAGCAAACCAACTTGAATATTAATTTGAATTGTATGTTATTACATTAAACTATAATTAAAAACTACATACACCCAATCGTCAATTTGTTACATATTAAATACTTTTTCAATTAAAAAATTAACATGCCCCAACAAATTGTGTCCTATATTTTCTGAAAATAATGAAACCAATATCAGAATGTGCATCATAAATTATAAGTAACAATTAAAGGTGCGAGCTACCAAAAAAATATAGAGAGGGGACAACACCTGAAAGTTTTTGACATGTTTGATTGACTTGCTACATCATTTCCCTTTCCATGTAAAGAACCTTTAGTGGCATTCCTCTGATTTGCTTGCACAAGTGAACTAACTTGGCGATCATTATCCTGTGATGTTTCTGCAGCCGCTGCTGCACCAAGCGCAATTGCGGCAGCAACTGAATCAGCAGCATAGTGATCATCAAGGTTGCACATTATCCACTCTATGGCCCTTTTAACTTCTGCAGCCCGCACTAAATGTGCCTGCAATCACTAAAAGAAACAAAATCACATTACTTCATACTTGAAATGGTATGTAGGATGCAAAAAATAGAACCTATTTGAGATTTGCAATTAAATGATGCTAATTACTACTGGAATTCTGCAGCAGTAGCTAAAAGCCATGCAGTGCAACATAGAAAAAATAAAAGTTAAACTTCTATATCAATAAATTTCGATATATTCTCAAACTTGGCAAGTGAAGAAACTATCTTTTAGATCTTAAATAGTGGAATTGCAATATACTGAATTCATTGACCTACATAGTAGATCTGAGTTTCCTCTCAACAGATGACATGGGTGGTGTTATTAATGATTTGCAAAGCCAATTTATTGCTACATGATAGCAGAGTTGGTATGGTAAAATTAAGTTTACTAGGTTACTCTCCCGACATCTCATAGTCATAGCATCCTCTGACTCTTTGGAAACATTGAAGATATTCATATGGGACAGGAAAGCAGCACGGTTCTTTGCTATTATTACTGTAGTCTTGTAGAGATATTTAGTTAATTTATAACATGGAGATTATTACCTTTGAAAAATGAACTATTCTAACTTCCAATTTTTAGCACTATCTTCTAACCAAAAGATATCGAAGTTCAATCAGTTTATGCTTATGCCATGACTTACACTTTTCCACTAAATTTTAGACAAACTTCATCCTCTTCACAAAACACTAGTGCACCCGCAAACTCTTGGAATTCATCTTATATTTGAATTACCTATGTGTTTTACAACCACCAGAGATCTCAACAAAACACGTAGAAAACATACAAGAATAGTCTACTATACATTACCCGTACGATCCTGAAAATAGCAGCTAAAAGCTGAACAAAACTTTCAGATGACAAACTCCTCAATTTGCTTGCAAGGGACGACCCTCCACCTTAAGACAACACATAAGTTGTATCAAATTGAAAGAAACAAACACAAAAGAAATTAACTATATTGTATAGAAGCGCAGTACGAAATTCAATTTTAGAGCCTATGTAATTAGAGAGATCAAAACAAACTATTTATAGTAAGATCCTCACCATCTGCATCAGTTGCTCGCTCTCCCGGTGAGAAATCCGACTCCAAAGGCCGGGTAACAAGAACTGGAAGTAGCTCCGCAACGGCAGTCTTTATGGCTGTTTTCATATCAGCAGTAAGTGTATCCCGATATATTCTCAACACGGCAGGAAGCTTGGCCTGAAAGAAGTCATTATTTCATGAGAAATTTACCATAATCAAATCAAGAGATGAACTCCTGAATGCAAACTATCATATGTGAGTGTCTATTTATAAATAAGCTGCAACCAAGTGCAACTCCAGTTATTCTTTTCTTTTATGCCGGACTGATAAGCAGGCACTATAAAATTCAGATCAATGTCATTAAAAGGTAAAAGGTCTGTAAGCATGTATACTATTATAATTTTAGGAAAGAAATATCCTCCTGCTTCTATTCTATTTACTAAATATAATGAATGAAAGCTAACCCAAACACATGCATATTGGCAACAATCAAGAGAAAACCAAGTTAAATATAAACTAAATTCAGCAAATTTTGCAACTATATACTCCATATTATTGGACTGACCTTTCCATTAAATACCAGCACACATTTTATATTCAACAATGCAGGACAATCTTTGCAAGTAAATGCTTCTTTATATAATATCTAGAACTCATTGCTTTAACATGTTTAGTATGCTGAAATTTTGTTAGAAACCATTAAAATCCAAAACTAATTTTTTTAACACTCTTTAACCATTTCTTCTTCTTTTTTCCTTTCCTTTCTTTTCTTATTCTTTTTGTTAGCATTACAACATTAATTTTGAATTTTGTGGTTCCTTCTAACAATTACAAGTATGTTCTGAGAAACTAATTTAAACCGTGAGACAGCTGAACCTCAATAACGATCATTCATTCTAATTTCTAACTGAACATGCTAACAATAGTTGTGTATTTCAAATTTAACAGAAAATTTTAAAATTATATCCAGGAGTATAATGCAGTTTCACAAAGAATGTGCATCATGCAAACGATTGCAGATAAATTACTCACTGTTCTAAGCAATCCAATGATGAATGGGAGGAGACGATCTCGAAAGTTTGAGCTTTCTTCCTCATCCAGCTTGACCTGGGGACATATCAACTCCAGGTGTCAAAATGAAAGTGACAGCCATATCCTAATACTCGAAGGCATGCAATAAATTTTGCAGAAAACTAAACAGAATCAACCGGAGTTCGGTTGTGTTGTGGATACAATAACGTAATATCTAAATAGCAAAAAAAAAAAGGGAAAACATGTAGAAAAGAATCAGGATACTTCAAACTGAGAATTTAATTTTGCATGGGAAACATGCTACATATCAAAGGGAAAACACCAAGGACATATTTTGAAAGACTATTAAGTTCTAGTAAATTTGAAAGAATGGCTCTCCCACATGTTCATTAAGCATACTCTGTAGCTTGGAAAGTGTTGGAATTCATCTGTAGCTGGAATATCTTGACATAAACCTGGGGCAGCTAGAAGTTCATAGCCTCCTTTGACTAACTGACAACTACTAGTGTCGTATATATCTATAATGCACGGACACACTTATAACCCCCATAACATAGACTTTCTAACACAGTTTTTCAAGCCCTCTTAAACCATTTGATGCGCCGTCCCTGTCATACCCCACCATTAACTTCAGCATAGATACTTTTAAATACCACTGGCTAGATACTGGAACTAGAAATAGAAGAAGCTCTGTAGGTTGGATACCAGACATTAGTAGCAAAATGAAAAGGGGTCTACGATTTACCTACCAATACATTGAATCAATTACTTGTTCTCTCCAATAATTCTTTTCTTTTCTTTTTCTTCTCTTTGTTTTCCAAGACTTCTGCAGCTTAACGAACTTGAAAAATCTCTTGAACTAACTTTGGGATATACAAGAAGTTAGCCACATGTTGGCAACCTATTTTGCAAGTTGACTGTTTAATCTCTAGGACTCGTCCTAACAATAGGGTATTTGCATTTCAATAATCCATAAAAATAAAAATAAAAACAGCTGACAAGTGCAATGCAATCTTCTAGAGATGATAAGACTCCTTTTTATACTGGCACGAATTAAGCTGCGGAATCGAGGTCCAATGGCAACAAAGAACATAAGTATGAGTCTTACCTCGTCATCGATTCCATTGAAAGGAGTGGAAGCCTTTGCTTTAGCATTTGACAAAATTACTACATCCAGATCTCCAACATCATGTATAGAAGCACGCATAAACTCGGCTGAAAGAATGCTACAACAATGAATTTCATAAGTTACTAAAGAACTACCCAGTAATGCACATTATGAAAAGGATATACAAGTAAAAATAGCATCAAAAGTAATAAAGCTTGAATGTTGTCGTCCATGTCACATACATGCAAAAAGCCTTCCAACAATTCTGGTACTAAAATAGATGCTATTCATTTTGACACTCATTTTGAGACAAAAATTCAAGTAAAATAGGACGCTCATTTTGGGACAGAGGGAATATAGTATATTAATAATAAAAGATTTTATCTTTAATAAAGATATAAGATGTGATGATACATGAGAAGAGCGTTAAAGAGCTCTATTAAGAGATGGGAGTAAATGAGAGCATGACCAAATTAAATTAAATTGGAAATATCCAAGAGACACCTAAGAAAAGTAAAGAAAATAATAATAGGCATAATACTCCCTCCATTCCAAAATGGGTGTTTTGATTTCTATTTTGAGAAAAATAAAGAATAAATTGGTTAGTATGATACATTTTCTATTGTATCCTCACGTACAAGTATTGTAACAAACTTAAGGGATGCTAACTAACTTACTATAGGGATAAATATTGGTAATTCATGCATAACAAACTTTAGAAGATAGAAACATTCATTTTTAGACCAAAAAAATTAAGAGAAACAAAATACTCATTATGAGATGGAGGAGTAGATTACTAGGAAAAAACGAACGAGATTTCCTAGACAAGAACTCCATTGATGAAATCTTGCTGGAATATTCAAAATGCTTGAATGAGGTTGGAACAACATTAGAGATTGTTGAAAGATGCGGTCAATGGTGTGTACAGTGGTGGTCAACACCGCATATCAAGGTGGGGCTTCTGGCAGGGGTGGGATCTCAATTTCATTGAAGGTGACATAGGATTCTTGCCAATGAAAAAGATTGACGCAAAACAACGGTGATTAGTTATGACCGAGGAAGTTTCTGGCTACGCACAATTTGAGCAAATGGATGGAGTTGTGGAGATGACTAGAACATGGTAGGTCGAGGAGGACACATGAAAACAAAACGACCTTCATGTTCAAAGGTGGCAAAAACACGGGATGAAGGCAAGAAACCAAAATCCACAATAGCGAAACTACAACGCTAGTTATAAGAGGAAGAAAGTTTGGCAGTGGAGCTAGAGGTTATTGGAGCATAGGAGGTTGTTGAGAGAGAAGAGCTATAAAAGAACAAGAAGTTGATTATGATGGTTGTGAGGACCTGCATTTAGGTAGGCGAAAATGTACTTGCAGCTAACATTGCTTCAAATATCCTAACGTAGACTTCAATAACTAGTGAGGGCACAGGGGGTTCTACATGGCGATTTGCTATGGAGATAGTAGAAGGCTCAGGTGACCGACAATGGTGGGGAAAGGTTACTATGGCTTTAAGAGAATATAGGGAAAATGCCTAAAGTGAGGAACAACAAGAGATTGTTGTTGAAATGGGCGGAGGATTGACGAAAATGAGTGGAACTTCGGCAACAGAGGGAGGGTGCTTGGGAGTGGATGGCGGTCACAGTGAGGAAATGAGAGGTGAGGCTAAAAGTGTATTTTAATGACAATTTTGCTATTATTAGGTTTACATGAGATTGGAGGGGAAATAAAAAAAAGGATGATGGGGGAGATGAAGAGGAGGAGGAGGAGAAGAGGGTTGTAGTGGAATGTGATGAGTTAGGCAAGTTGTGGTCTAATTCAATAAGTGATTCTGTTAGAAAATGAGAAGCTAGAACCTCTGACAAATTACTTTGGCGATAAGGTGGTCAAGTGTAGGAGTTAGTGTATATTATTAATTTATTATGTATTTTCTATGTGCTTTTATACTACGTTCCACTGTATACTTGCAAAGTCACTCTGCTGTAACAACTGCCTCACAACACTATATATTGATGCCTAGCATTTTTTTGAGATTTAACTAGCATCATAACAATTTTTCTCTTCATTACAATTTTACTTGACGGAACTAAAGGAGCATGATACATAAAGCATGATGCATACAATGCAAAGAAAAATAAAGACACTCCTGAAACTTAAAAGAATTGTTTTTAATAGAAACACACACACATAAAGAGAGAGAGAGAGAGAGAGAGAGAGAGAGAGAGAGAATAGTGAAGTATATAACTAGGGACCTATTATTGCTCATTAACACTTTACTTTTACCGTCAAAATATAGAAAGTGAGATCACCAATTTAATTCATCATGAAGAAAGTTTCAAGCCCTCAAAAGAAATATATGTCTTGCATGGCCAATTATAGAGAATTATATATCGTTTTTAGATAAGAACAAAGAACAATAATGATTCATCATCAAAAATACTTTTCCACTTTTAGTACTCTAAATTTACACATTTTATCTGATCTCTCCATCCTAATGCATGATCAATCCAAGATTTTTTGCAAACAAACGCCCATGGATTACTTTTTTGCCATAAATTTATAATCCTAGGTTTCTTAAGTAGTTAAGAAATACGCCAATATGTTTTACTCGATGTCACAAAAAATTAACAGCCCCACCACGAACACCAAGAAGAATCAAATAAATCAGTTGTCGCAACAAGCAAGGTAAAAAAAAGTAGAGCAAGCCCAGGACCATCGTGACGCACATTTAGAAGATTAATGTCACCAGTAAAACAACATACCTGTTTATAGAATCTATTGAAGCCGAAACATGATCCCGAAGGTGACGAAAGCAATGTAAACCAGTAAGCTCATCCCCCTCCTAGCAAAAATGAATGAGCGACTTTCTTTGTTAGTTCTTTAGGTTAGTGAAACAATAGTTTTACCTCAGATGGTAAACTGGAGTATTGCACTTAAAAGTGTTTCAGAAAATAGAAGGGGATTTCACAATAATGTTGAAAAGTTTACAACATGGTAATAGAGGTATCCCAAATATTCAAAGCTATCAAGATACACAGCTTTTGTAAGTTGATAAGTATATACAGCGATGCAAACTGAGAGCATAGCAGCAAATGTGGATATGTGTATAATAGTTATGAATCAAACAAAATTAGGGACGAGACCTCGTAGTAAAAGGTATCTATTTCAAAGACAACCATCACGGTTTATTCTGTCAAGCCCAAGAAAGATAATATTATATGTTTCTCTGTGTGTATAGGGACAAACAAAACCTATAAGCAGACCAAATACTAAAGACCAATACAATTTCAGATAGTAGCCAATATCAATGTGTTCCTTGATACTTTATGGAACCAACCAACAACCAAGCCATTTACCAAACAATGTTGAGCTCAACTACATGTATATTTTAACAAAGTCTCAGGAATAAAATATACTACCATGCAAATCTTGTCCCCAGCCAAACCCTCCCACATCCCTTACCAAGAAGCTAAGGAACCCTACAAGAGGAAAACCCTATCCCTGACTTAAGTCACTGAACAAATCTTCACTATCATCCACTTCCTGATGTATGTTGGATCAGAACTACAGGATGGATGAATTTTGTCAGACCAAATCTGATGCACAGCATGTAACTATCATAATAGTCAGGCACCTGGAGATCTGAAATAGTGAAATTTGCTTATAGGATGGCATTACGAGTGGTTGGGATGAATTTACAGAATCATTGATTTATAAGGTGTAATACTGATACACCTTGAGTTTATATTTCTTTGGAGATAATGGAAAAACTTAATGACCAATTGTTAGCTTTCTTCAGAGGGCAGTAAAGGGAGAGTGTGATGTTAATGGCCATATGAAAAGTAGTTCCTTCATGATATCTGACATTTGGAGGGAGCGGAACATAGAGCATGCCATGATTTAGAGTTTGCAATTCCAACAATGCCTATCTTCCAATTCTCGGCCTTTACATTCTATATAGATTTTGTTATTTGTACATTAACCTCAAGGCTTAGTCACTTGTTTCTTTTTCTTTTAGTGTTCACTTGTATACATCACATATGGTCAGAAATCATCACAAATATTAAGGCACTATTATTTGGCTTACTAAAAAAGGACAGGCTAATAACACATCAACTTGAAGACAACCTAACATTAGCAAAAAACAGAGCTTGATGTGAGAACGTTTATTGAAATTAAAAGCAATTAAGGTAGGCAGTGAAGGGGCTTAAGAAATGCTACTTAGAGCAAGTATTCATATTTTATTTTATAAAATTAAGTGGTGAGTCATAGTGGCCAAAGGGCTGAAAGAAGAACATGGAATTAAAGATCAAAGGCCTAGAAGGAAGAAACAGCACGTAGGCAAACTTAGTTCTAAGAGAAGAATTTTAGTTACATTGCTTTAAATTTGAGTATCAAACATCACTTTCAAGGCTGAAGCCAAAATCTATAATTTATAATCAAATATCAGCAAAAGAATACAAAAAGTGTATTATGCTGTTAAGCTAATATTATCAATTAAATCTCAGTAACAATTAATCATTTTACCTATCAATTAACATTTGAAGTAAAAAATGAAAAATAAACATATCAGTAGGCTATCCAGCAGTAAGGCCTCCACTTACATTGAGTAACAGCTCAGCATATAGAAAAACTTGGAGAGTAAATTCAATCAAATACATATTTTTCTTCACAAAATCAAAAGAAGATGACTAAAAATGAAGAAAATGACACACCTAAAGGCTAAAGGTTTACATAGTGACAGTGATTCAATAAAGAACTAATTTATTGTCTGACAACAACTTTAAGTCTTTAGAACAATATACAAAAAATAAAGAGGGCATACCAGTAAGTGCTGCAAATCATCAGTGACATCCAAAGCACCAGCACAATCTGCAGATGCAACTAGCTGCAAGACAACAAAATACATCAATAATTGTTCCTCTCTTAATAAGAGCATCTCCAATGGTGGTGTAATGAGAGTGTAATAGCATAGTAATATGTGCTTTTCAATATTATAATCATTTTGTAAGGTAATCATGCATTATGCATGTAATATATATTAAACACATAATACATGATTACATTTGACACTTGTCAAATTTGATGTTCAAATCAAATATATAAAAATGAAAAATTACAAAAAGAAGAGTAAAACAAATGATTTCAGAGAACAAAAATAATTTTAAAATATAAAAAGTATAGATGTGGATCATGCTATTACACTCATTAGAGTGTAACCATTGTGGAGTTAGGTGTAATAGAAAATGGTAGATGATGTGTCAATTCTATTACACTCTTAGAGTGTAAACCATTGGAGATGCCCTAAGGACAATAGCAAATCATATTTCAGGGTCAAAGTTCCTTCTTAAAATCTGAACCAGTGAGTTTTTTTCCAAATAAAATTATAATGTGAAAAAATGAAAATTTGTGGTGGTCTTAAATATAAGTCAGTAATTGCAGAAAATGATTTTACGGTATCTAAGGAAACCAGTTGATATTACAGGTGTTTGTTAAAAAAAACACAGGTTGAGTAGACTCAAAAGCTAGTCCCAGCATATCTTCATGATGAAGCATGTAACAGAAGAAAAAATAAAATTTGAGTGTCCAGTCTCGATTTCAACACAAGTGCATACCATTTGCAGAAATTTCATTAATCATGGTTTCATAAATAGATTTGCCCAAAACCAATACTATGTGCTACATGGCATATCAAGCACAACCAAATGATATTGATAACTCTAAACCTTGCTCAAAATGGAAGACTACAGTACCCTTGAATGCTACACAAATTCTATGATTATCCAAAATTGGACTTTCATATTACTTGAACAGAAATTGTAATTTAATTTTTCACAAATATCTAATCTTTCAATTTCCTCGGGAGTAGGGAGGCCCGGAGGGTTGTACTGGCAATAACAAAATTAATGATATAAGTAATTGCAAGCACATACAGTGATTTTTAAGTACTAGCGTCCTATATGCCAATACAACTATATACAATGACAGAATCCTGAAAGATGTACTGAATATGGTTCTGGCACGTCTTTTTGAGAGTTCAGGCAAAATTTATTTCTCCATGTTACATTAGTTTCTGTTATGTGTTACCTATTTACTAATCCGTTCAGATTTTGATGACAGATTCACGAGCCACAGGATAAGGAATTAAGTGGATTAAAATCCAGATATTCCAATTGCAAGATCATTTACTAATTTCTTCAAGGGAGAGATTAACATCATCAGTCAAACACAAAAATTTCTCTTAAATTTTTTTTCTGAATTCCTTTGCAAACCAACATGCATTTATTCTATCTACGTCCAATTGTCACTAGATAGATAATCCTTCAAATGATCAAATAGGCCCTAAAATTCCAGTAATCATGGATTGGTAATCACAAAATGCCTTAAACTACTATTACAGCTAGAGGATATATATTGACATCAGTGTACCAAGTACATTTGACATCAAATGCCAGCTCTACTCACTGTCATATTAATGAATCCAAAAGGAAAGCATAATCATTCAAGACAATTGAAAATCACAATAATACTAGCTTGTTCTACATTCAAATATCCTCTGGAATTGATAACATCCTGAATTTCTAGAGAAATTTGACATTTTCGAACCGAGTTTCAGTTCTCATAGACAAGCCTGTGTGAGAGCAAGAAGCTTTAGGACTGCATGACCATCCAAGTACATACTAAAATTCTAAAAACTATTGTCACATTACCTTGTCCTATATCCAAATGTTCCTAGACATTAGTAAATTCCTAAACTTGTAGACAAGTTTGGGATTTGTGTAACCAAGTTTCAATTCTAGTTAATAAGCCTGTAAGAGCAAGAGCAAGAGGAAGAGCATGAGCAAGGAGCATTACCAGCTTTAGAGCTGAAAGTGCTTGGTTGACATAAAGTATAAGCCTGAGTTTCTGCTGGAGAGCCAGCAAATTGCTCCTGGTGCCATTAAGCTCCTGAATTTGCCTGGCCGAATCCACCAAATCAACGTCTAAGAGCCTAATGGTCTCCTTCAACTCCCGAATTCTGCTACACCCCTCAACGATCTTAACATTCAAGTCTTCCAGCTGCCCTTGGGCCTCGAAAAACGAATTGGAGCGAAGCGAAATCTCCTTCACCAAGTGCAGCTCCACCACATCCAAGTACTGCGACAGCCTCTCCTGCAGCACGAGGTTCTCCGACATGTTGGAGAAGGGGCACGCAGCGCGGAAGGTGCCGCCATCCTCGAGAGCAAAATCCTCCTTGAAGTAGAGGGCGGGGACCTCCCGGAGGCAGGCAACGAGAGCCTCTCCGCCGGCGAGGGCGTTGGAAGTGGCGGGATCAAAATCGAGGTTCTCCTTGGTGGCGTGGTTGCGGATGTCCTCGAATCGGTGGCAGGGGTCGGAGATGGGGGCGAGGTAGGAGGCGAAGTCGGATCGGGTGATCTCGGAGAGAGCCTTGGTGGAGGAGATCGGGTTGAATTCAGGGGGAGCGACGGTGGAGGAGGAGGGCCACCAGCCGGCCCAGGAGGCGTCGGATTTTCCGGCGTGGGGGTTGTTGAGGATGGAAGAGAGGCTCTGGATGCTGGCGTCGGACATTTGCTTGGAGAAGGAGGAGGAAGAAGAAGAGACGTTTCTGTCAATGTGGGACCTTCCCGAGGAGGAGGACGGGAGGGAAGGCTGAGAATCCATGGAGCTGGGTTCAGGATCGGAGAAGCATAAAAATTGAGGGAGATCTGAGGGGATGAATTGAACAGAGAAGACAGTGTTGTGTTGTGTTGGTGTTATGTGAGATGGATCTGGATTTTGGACTGTGGAGAGAGAAGAGTGCGTTTGAGTGGGTGCTGTGGGGTCAATGTGGGTTTGTCCTCGGAACCGGGCTACACCCGAACCATCATTCATGGTAAGATTGGTAAAGCTCACAATGCAACATGGAAAATAATTAAGTTTTTTGTTTATTGGTAAAAGAGACTCAATTTGGTCCGGAACTTTCACGTTTCAATCCAAACTAGCTCTTATGTTTCGTCTCAATTTAATTTTTTAAATTTCTTTTAAACCAAAATAGTCTCTTAACTTTCTAATGATAACTCAATTTAGGGTCAATATTTAACAGTTCAATGACTATTTTGGGTTTTAGATAATGTTCATGATCAAGTTGGGTTTAAATACGAAAGTTCAAGAAACAAATCGAGTATTTTACCTTTCTTTTAATATTCATCCAAAATTATTATTTTTTTTTTATTAGTTGACTTTGTTGGTTTTTAGGGTCATTACCTGGATTAATTAACTATGGGACTAGGACATTTAATTTAGGATGAAAGTCCATAGTTGAAAGCACACTAAAATTGGTTGAAATAAATGAGATTAATTTAATTGTGTTTATCTCATTAAATGAGATAATTGTGCAATTTGAGAATCGCACATTACCTAAAAAGAAAATGCTAGTAGTGTTTTAATACACTTGGACTTCTAATACTATCAAACAAGTATTGAAGTGGCACAATAGGCCAAGCTCACGCGCGCGCTCGCCTCGGGCTTCAGATTTGAGTTATCTATAGCGACTCTTCATATTCTGTAACAACTCATTCAAGCAAGCAATTATTGGGCCATTTTTTTTTTCTTTTAATTTTTTGGAGTTAAAACTCATGTTAATTTTTCACAAAATCACCAACTACATTGTGAGTTCTAATCAGTTTGTGAAAGAGTTTCATGCCCGTGGTAGTCCTTGCTTGCTGGAGGTACGGTTGGGTGCAATGATCGCTTGAGGCTCATGGCATAAGGTGCACTGTGACAAGGCTGTTCACGGATTATCTTGATGAGGAGATTGTCGGACCTGTGCACGTGGTAGGGGGCAATATCTTCTTAAGGCCAGCTCTTTTTCAAGAGCGATCTGTGAGTCTGTTTCTTTAGTTATTTTTTGCTTTGATATTTCTTATTTCGTTTCGCGTTTGCTATTCCTATATTGTTGTTCACTTTTTCTTCAATTGCGTACTTCTCTTTTGTTGCCTTTGTTGTTTCGTGGGTTTTTCTTTCCCGACTGATCTGTTCTTAACTCATTCTTTCTCTTTTTGTTTATGTCATGCTCTAAAATCGTTTTCACAAACTGTTTTCCCTAAAATTTTGTTTTCTAATTATCTTGGTTCTGTTAAAATTTGTTTTTCCGAAATTGCGTTATTAATTAAACTGTCTTTTCCTAAAACAATATTATGTTTTTTTTTCTAAATATGTTGGTTTTGTTAAAATTGGGTTTGCCAAATTTTGTTTTCTTAAAACCTTGTTCTTTTCATTTGTGTCTCGTTTTTTGTCTTTCCCCTTTTATCTCATTTTCTTTATTTGGTGCGTTTGTGAATTTATCCTTATTTTATTACTTGTGAATTTGGTATAATTTATAACCTGAATAATTCACTAATAACGTAAACTTGGTAAATCGTTAAAATCATTGTGTGTGTCCTTTAATTGGACAGTGGGTGTTGCCCTTAATTCTTAAAATTCAGATAACAAACTTTACATGTACTTTGAACATGAATTCAACTTCTAGAATCATGTATGGTTTATAACTATTATGATGCTACATGAAAAATAAAATAACAAAACAACAAATGAAAATGTGAAGCGCTATGTCAACCCCTTCTCAACGGTTCTCTCGATATCTCAAAATTTCGAATGCAGGCAACACAAGTTGTTTCAAACAATCTAATATGACTATTCTCGATATCCACCAAAGGCCCCACCAAACACTTTGCAAACAAACCACTCCACGCAAGATACCCACGGAGAAGGACTGATGTTGTGGCACTGACCAATCGTGCCCGTGACAAAGCACTCTTCATATCGAGAAATAAGTTTTCTCTATGATTCCAATTCGAAAAAAACCCAACACTTACCTTCTGTCAAAGAGACCCAAGGTTTTAAAGGAGAACCTCATACGTCTTGTCTCTATAAGTGCTCCTAAAAGCTTCCCTGGAGTCTGAAAGTTTTTCCGAAACGAATTTTGGACCATGAAAGCTTCCTTTAAGTCACGAAGCCCCAAAAGTTTATCCAAATCTCCCTCCC
>JAYMTA010000846.1:0-23692 GCA_036897625.1 Pelargonium cotyledonis
AGCATTTTACCCAAATATAATCACACAACTTGAAGAGCCCCCTCATTCTTCTTCTTCTTCCTCCTCCTCTTCCATCTTCGATTCTGCAACTATGAAGCTATATTGAAACCCTAGCACAGAAAAAATGGAATCCGGCACCAATGAATCGAAGGGAAGCTCGGCCCAGTGTCTTTTCCATCGGCAAGCCTGAATTTGAGTTCAATCAAATCTCCATTTTTCATTGATGAACCTTTCATCTCGCCCTCATAATCCTCCTCAGATTCTCGTAAAACCCTTAAATAAAGTATACTCCAATTCAATTAGAGATTCAAGATTTCGTGTCTATTTCATGAACCCTTGCAATTCCTTGCAGTTTCTCTCGGAAAAACTTCGGAAATCAACGTTACAAAAAAAATTATCAAAACCTGAATGAATTCGAGAGAGAGTTACAAATGAATCCAACTTCTCCGACACACGGTTCAAAGAAACGAAAATTGCAACCAGATTTTGATCGAAAAACCTTAAGATTTTACCGAAAAAGGAATTTTGGAAATTGCCCAGATCGAAAAGGTTGTTGAATAATCGGAAATTGGAAATTTGATTGGGATTGGATAAACCGAAGACTGTTCGTAGAAAGAAGAAAAAGTACCAAATGAAAATCAAGTTGTATGATTATATTTGGGTACAATGCTACATGACCCCTTGGACTTACTCGTATTTTGGATTTAGCTCTCAATTAGAATTTTAGGGGTTTTTTCCCACATCATCCATTCGTCGACGTGGCATCATGACGTGGCAACGTGGGCTGACGTGGCAGTCACAAACCGGCTACAGCGGGGCAGTTGGACTTTTTTACAAAAAATAGTAAGATAAAGGTTGGAAACTACGCAAAATCCTAATTGAGAGCTAAATCCAAAATACGGGTAAATCCAAGGGATTCTGTAGTATTTTACCCAAAACGAGAAAAAAAAAACTCTCAACCAGGCAAGAGAAAATGAGATGAAGATGCATAAATTCTGACGAATATAATTCAAATTGAAAGAATAAGTGCACCATTGTTCTCAAGCTTTAAAGGGCTGATCCCACGACAAACACCTTTATACTGACATTTAATTAAACTTTTGCACATTTATTTGTGCACGTTTCTGCACCAACTTGTACATCTACTCATCCATCTTCATCCACTCTCAAGATACTGCCCTATACTTCTTTATCTTCGGACTCTCAAAAAGGCATGGTGCAATACTATTTTGCTCATAAGTGAGAAGGTTCTCCATAATTTTGAATCTCGATATAGATTATCATCCTCAGTTCACCATGATATTTATTTCATGGATTGGATGGGAAAGTAAATTGAAAACTGCAGCTGATCATTTCTCCTCTAAACATGATTAAGTACTTTCAACGTTTTGGGGATTTTCAATTCACTAGAAGAAAAGTTGCCATCATTTCATCTCAAAGTTCATGTTTGAAAATGACAAATCATCCTTATACCACCCGTTTACTTTCTAATTCGTCATTGTCTCACTTGTTTCCTCTTCATGGTGTTTTCAAGCTTGGATTGCATTCCCTTTTCTTAGGGAGTTTGTATTTTCGCTTGTTGTGGTCTTCAAGCCTCTTATAATTGTCCTCTTTTCATAAATTTAATCCGTTGAGTACTATATTAATGATAAATAAAAAATCGTCAAAAACATTGTGATACCTAGTTAAAATGCTGGAATCCAGCAAGTTACTATGTTTTCACAAATTTACAGGAATGAATATAAGTGAAAGAACTCCAAATCACTTGAACAAGTCTTTTTTCATTTCTAGGAATTTAAGTGAGTGAAAATGAACAATAGGATAACTAAATTAAATTTGGAGTAATTGTTTTGAAAAGAAGCTGATCCCAGTATATCTCTTTTCCACTTGAAACAAATGGTCGTACTCTTAATAGCTGACTGAGATGATTTAAAAATTCAATTTTGGATTAGTTAACATTATTTAGCATTGTGATTATCACCCAAAGTGAATGAGTTCAAGTACCATTTTTACATTTATCCATTTGTCGTTGGTACAGTAGTTCCAGTTCAGAGGTGCTTAATTGTAGCAATACTTTATTTGTCGCAGTCCCTGATCTGGTAGTCGTGAAATCTTATACTCTCATCTTAATCATATATATATATATCATGCTGTAACTTATGTCCATTTGGGGATGAGAGTCAATCTGCAGCTATCAATAACATGGAGTTTGTTACTCCTTATTTTGTTTCTTGTACCATACAAACAAATACTACCATCCAATTATATCTCTCCTACTCCTAATTTACTACTTGATGGCTATTACAATGAATATGGATGATCAATCATCTAAATATCTCTTACGATAGTACTGTAACGCTAAAGAATTCCATTAATTAACACGTCTATGTTTTTCGCTAATAGTGTGTTATTCTTATGCATCCCCTCCACTTTGTCCTCTATTACCTAAGACTTGAAACTCTTTGATCTATCCTTAGATAAATTTACAAGCTTCTCCTCCAACAAGTGGACAAAAAACTCATCTTAATGTGCAATCTTTAAGCTGGGTCAAGCATATCAAGCCCTTTTAATAATATGAATCCAAAACAAAATCTAATTAGTATTCACTATATCTATTCATAATGTTATAGGGTTCTCCTAGACTACAAATCAGTCTTTCTACAGCATAATTTTCAAACAAATGAATTTGTGTACACAAATCTATCTAATATTTGTGAACAATTTAGCAAGAAAGATTTTAGCACAATTATGTATGGAAAATCTTGCGAGTTTGTGATAAAACAAGTTCCTTAGAGAGTGTTTGACTGCAAAGTGCTCACACGAACTAAGTGCAAGACAAATTACAACGCAAATTTGGCAGATTATCTCCTTGCTTGCAAAGTTTGCCAAAGGTTTTCATTAGATGCCAGCAAGACAAGTCATCTAATCTAATCGACATATTTTACTCCTGCTGGACAATGAGTTTGGGAGCAAATGGTCTTTGTCACTAACTCTTCAGTCTACCAGAAAAATGCATTGTGTTTTCAGCTCACGCATTTGCGAGCAGCTTGCTACAGGTTTGCAAGGTGTTGTTATCAGAAGTGAGGAGTTTGCGAGAAATTGCATGTTTGTACCTCTGTCCTTGCCAGCAATGGTTATGTCTCTCTCGTTGCAAGCTTGCATAGTGATTTTGTGTCTTTTTGCATCATTTTCTCTTTCGTTGGTTTCTGCAGGGAGTTCAGATCGATGTAAGTTCCATTGAATGTCCTGTCACTGAACTTGGTTCAAGTTTCAATCTGCTCCATTAATTAATTAATTTTATGTCACTTTAATTAGTCCTCACAACAAATTCACGTCCCAAGTTTTCCTACCCATACATTCTTTGTATCATTCAAATTTGATGAAATGAAATAGCCCAAACAAAAGGTTAAATATAAATGGGATTGAACTCAAAGATATTCCTCAAACTTCATGCATGAATTGTTCATTGGGTATTCAAGTGGACAAGATGAGACAATTTCCATAGTCATAAATCAGAGCATTCATGATGAAATTTTCATCCATCACAACAGTACTCGATCGTATAGATAATGACTCAAAAAAGGACCACAATTTTTAACTCCAATGCTAAAAAAAAAAAAGCACTCAGGATTCTTCCTCATCTTTTTTATCAGGAGCAACTGGAGATCTATGCTTCTGCTATGGCATAGTACTCTGGCTGTTGGTACCCTTTACTCAAGTACTATCAATGACTAGAGTGGTTTAGATATTGAATTTGGTATTCCCATAGGCATCATTAATTTGAATCTAGCTCCTCTCTTCAAAGTATCACAAGCAGCTGTATCACTAACAGCATAGCATTGTGCACATAATTATTATCCTCCATAGTTCACTAAATCAGGAACTTGTGATGCATGTTGATCAGTTGTATGCTTCTGCTGTTGACAAATTTGCATTTTAAAGTTTAATATATATCATCACAATAATAGTTTGCATCTAGATTTCATGCATACACCATCTTTAAACTGTTGCCCAATTCATTGACATATATACTGACAAAAGTCAGCCAGAAAAAAACCCAATTAGGATTTTGGGTTGGAATTTGAAAATTACAATAGCATGAACATTGTTGAAGATTCAAAGGTAAGATCTCTAATTTCTCCTGAAATTGAAGTTCAGTCTAGTTACAGGGTCATTTTAAGGGTGCTTGAGTCTTATTTATTGCCCAAGTTCTCATAGCAGGCAGTGAATCAAACAAATGGTCCAAGAAAAAAAAATAAGAACAATTCGATCTTCAAGCAAGTAATAAGATCATAGCCTGGTTGAATTTGAATGTTGAAAAACAAAACACAACTAAATTTTGATGAATCCAATACCTATCATATTAGTTCTCTTGACTTGGGCCCCAAGTCTTCTGTTAAGTTAGGGTCAGGCTTCCAGGACCAGAAGTATAACAAGACTTCTCAATTTGTAATACCAGGCCAGGCAATGTGGGATAGGTAAAGTAGGTTTAATTAGCTTTGCTTTGGGGAAGCAGTTTGGATCTCTCAAATTTCGTATCAGCTTCTATTATATCATTTCAGAACATCATTCCTCGTGCTGCTTTCTCCTCAATATTTCTTATATTTGTTGTTGTTTGGTGTTCGTCTCTCTTATTTGTATGTTGCTTGAGAATGTGAATGGAAAGTGAAATCGAAACTTGCCCCTTACATGTAAATATATGGATTCTGTAGTTTAGTTTTAGACTAGAACTCCTTACACTCTGAACAATATAATTTTGAATTGATATAAATTTATATTATTGTTTTGGTCCCAACATTTGCAGCTCCCTAAATTTTCTTTGAAAAAGGGAATTGATACATGGGACTATATATGAGAGAGCTCATATGTCTTACTTGAGTTCGAGTCATTCGTTTTCTTATTTGCCTTCACCTCATCTATACTCAAAGTTCAGCCGCCCGCTGCCTTGATCTTGCCTAAATCTAGCAAGCCAACACAAACCCAATACTCGTTAACTTAAACAAAATTTTGAAAAGTTATAAAAATGAACAACAATTTCCAGCCATGTCTCAATCTATTCTTGATCTGCCTGTTACCAAGTGGGGGCACCTTGAAGATACTCAGGGGTGGATTAAATTAGACGATATCATCTTCTTGGTCTATAAATGCCACAACAAGAAAATTAGGCTAGATTATGCTATTCCATGAAGTCGCACAATGTAAGACAATGTGAAATTACTCGTTCTTCAAATATCCAAAAAGTCTTGGGTAAAAATTTAGCAGCTTACCACTTTCAAAAATTCACCTACAATTAAAAAAATTATCATTCCGAACTCAATATGTTAGGGATGCGAGAAATAAAAGAATAAGTAGAAGACCTCATTCTTTATTGCCAAGTAAGAAAAATATATTAAATTGTCTATATTTTTTTTATTAAGATCCACTAATCTTGAAGTTTCCAAATATTATCAAGCTAAAAGAACTAGGTTAAACAAGACATGTTCCTTCTTTTATGGAATACAACCATGGCTTAAAATTTATGTAACTATCTTATGCCCTTTGATTAATGAAGCTCTACTTCACATTAAGAAATATCTATACATGTTTTCTTATCCCCCTGTATTCAAGTAAACTAACCAAGGTTACATGTGTCATTTGGAGTGGACAGTAGCTCATACAATCCAACCACAGGCCTGCCACGTGTATTTCCCTCATCAACACATAAAATTTGTGTACCAATTTAACCAAATTCCATAATAGCCCTCATCACCTGACAAAATACAGAGCACATAAAAATGGGTATTCCCGTAAATTAATTTCGAATGCGTCCACATCACCGTCAGCTTTACCCTGAACCTGAGACAAAACCTGCCTTCTCCGTACCACACTCAAAAACTACCATTTCAATCTCGCCCGTCCATTCTCCTAATCCAACGGTCACCACAAAACAAATATTTTTTATAACCTGAAGCGCCGCAGCTGGAGGAGGTATAAAACAAAGAGTCATGACAGAGAATAAAGAAGTAACCGTACGTAGAGGCGGTGCCTCCAGTCCCCCAGCACCAGCACACCACCTGACCTCTCCCTGTACGGACCCAATCGCCCTCAATTTCTGTGTCACCTTCCACTCTTCTCCCTCCACGTGTCCTCTCCCCCCATCTCTGGGTATATATATGTGGCGCTTCTTTCTCATCATTTTGCTTCTCCACTGCCGAAAATGGAGAGAGACACCAACTTCAGTTTCTCTGCTGGACAAACCTTCACTTCCGGCCATTTTTCCGACGACGATATGTGTTCCAGCATCAGTCTCCAGTCGCTCTTGGCCATGGGCGTGTTTCCATTCACGCCTCTACCTGTTGCTGAAATTGGTTTCTCCTCTGAACCGTCGTCACTCGTCGATGGCTTCCCGACGTTCAATCTCCACGGAGGGGAACACCCGTTCGTCTTCCACAACGAACCGTCTGAGAGCAACCAGTCCACTCACCTCTTGAACTTCATCTCTAGGGCCTCGGAAGAGTCCTCGATTTTCAATCACTTGCCAGACCTTCGCTCGCTCGAGCACTCGTCCGAGTCGCCTTCTTCCAAGCGCATCCGGTTTGACTCGGCTCCCCACTCGAAAAACCTAGACTCCACGGTCCATTCTTCCAAGCCGGACATTCCTGTTCCCGCTCGTTCGGCGGTGACGACGCAGAGCATGATGGCTCGGCAGCGCCGACAGAGGATCAGCGACAAGTTGCGGTGCCTGCAAAGGCTGATGCCATGGAACAAGAAGATGGACAATGCGACGATGCTGGAGGAGATCTACAAGTACGTCAAGTACCTCCAGGCGCAAGTCATTGCTCTCCAGTCCATGCCCTGCGAGACGAGCTTCTTCGTCAATCCTCCGAGCATCTACGGCGGAACAGTCGGTTCCAGCAGCGGCGGCGCGTTGCGGAGGTTGGAGAGGCTGAACAGGCAGCAGCTGCTGGAGGTCCTGGTGAACTCGCCGATGGCGCAGTCAGTGTTGTATGCGAATGGGTGTTGCGTGTTCTCGGTGGAGCAGTTGGGGCTGGCAAAGATCGCTCATGCGGAGCAGAGGGCGGCTCGGCAGCAGCTGGAGATGTTCACTACTTTCAACTACAAGCTGCCTTGATGGATAGGGACGGCGCGTGAGATTCAGTTTTTGTTTCACTGTTTTCCTGTTGGCTGTGTAAAAATGTTTTAAAGGCAATTTTGTTGTTTTCATGACATGAATTTAGTGCACGAGACGATGAGTTTAGTGTTGTTGAACTGTAAAAAATCTGAATGAAAATGAAAAGAAATTTCAGTTTTAGTTCCAAAGTACAGTCATGAAATTGTTTGTGGGATTAGTAGCATATTCTGTGCATCTGATTGTCTTTCTTTGTTTGCATTATCATAGCCCTGAAGTTGCTCTGCTTTGAGACTGACTGATGCTCTGTTCTCACATGTAAATTGTACAACATGATACAAATTACTAATTTGAGTCTGAGGGCCTGTGGCTGTGGCCAACTAAGAAATGGATTTCAGATTGATGGGGGTTGATGGCAGTTTCAAGTCCATGTTCTTCATCCAGAAGCCCATTTCTCTAGGCGTCAACTTGATGGGCTGTTCAAGTAGTTTGGGGCATCCTCGGACTATAGGCCACAGCCCCTAGCTATGAATATGCACTCAGAGTTGATCTCCACGTACAGACCAACATGATCAAAATCCCTTTCTAGGCTTTTGGCGGCTCAGGCAGGCAACTTTTTGGAAAAACATTTATAATTTTTTGTTCACTTATATAGTCATTTTCACAAGTTTTTTTTTTGTTTTCAATTGTATAGTATTTTACTATTCAAACATAGGAACAAATGAGATTCTCAATGTGTGTAGAAGAATTATTCTCTACTAAATGAATTGTCTGATACAAAAGCATATGACATAACTAATGTATGGGTTAGTTAATTCGCAGACCATCTAACAAAAATCATTTTATCCTTATTTTTGGTTCCATCGCCTTAACCAAGAACACCCGGCAACTGCCACCACAAAACTCATTGTCCTCATCCTGAATTCCTTTTGCCATTAAGTAAAAATTTGTTATTTCCAAATCTCTAACTATCTAAAAAATGAAAAATAAAATAAAAATAGATTACGCATTAAGTAAATTGTCTGTGTCTTGATTGTTGCCCTTGATGTTGCTGCTGGGATTTTTGCCTTTCAAGCCCAAGTTCAACAAAACAAGGTATACACATACATTATACATACATATGTTTACTGCCTTAAATCTTTTGCGCCATTGTCCATTGGAGAAACAAGTACGTACGTTATTCCAGGTGAATCAGTTGCGGCTGTGGATATTTGAGTGTAGAGAGCCAAGCCATGCTGCTTTCAAGCTAGGCTTCATTGCTGCACTTCTGTTGAGTATGGCCCATCTCTTATCTAACTTGCTTGCTGCTTCTATCTGCATCTGTTCTCATCAACAAGACCTCCAAAAAGCATCCCCCAGCAGACACCTCTCTGTGGCTTGCCTTGTTCTCTCTTGGTAATTTATTTGTATCAGCAATATCATCTGGAATTCACATGTATTTTTAATTTTTTAATATATTCTCTGATAAAATAACATTAATGCTGTACGATGATGATCAGGATCACATTAGCAGTGGGGTTGGGCATGCTGGTCACAGGGACATTGACGAACAACAAGTCAAGAGCTTCATGCGGATTCACACACCATCACTTCCTTTCCATTCTTCTCTATTACATATTACGTCTCTGTCAATGCTACGCTTACTCTACAAGGAAACTAATATTATTAATTACTTTTGTACTGTATATTAGTATTAGACCTCTTATTAGTTATTAACAATTCTTTTTTTTTTTTTTTTTTTTTTTGTGGATGATTTATATGAAATTGTTGGTGTGAGCTGTGCCTGTGAACATTATTTAAAATGAGGATGATTCTTTGACTTCTCTTTTTCTTTAAAAGCAATACATATTAATAAAAAATGAATTAAAATTATTTTAGTATAGGGGACTCGGGTCTAGGGGCACTGCATACGGCGTCGTACTGGTCAACACAACAATTCCATCTTCCTCTTCCTCAGCCTCCGGTAACCAGAAAATGTGGAGCTCGATCAGACACCGACAAGACAACGATGAAGCCTCACTCTGTTTCCAAGATACACCTAAAGAGCCCAATCGTCGCTCTGTTACAAATCTGCAAAACGACCTCGCGGATTCTAGAAATCCACGCTCAACTCATCACCACTAACCTCATCGCCAACACCTTCAACGCTAGCCGATTACTCGCTTCCATAACATCACTGAACAAGCCCAACATGAAGTACGCAGAACTCGTTTTCACCCAAATACGACAACACAATAACTTTATGATCAAAGGCTATGTGGATTGCTCAAACCCGCGAAAAGCCCTGAACTTCTATTCGGGTGCGAGGAGAAGAGGGGTTTTGGGGGATAATCACACGTACCCGTTTGTGCTGAAGGCGTGTGGAATGATGCTGGGGTTGGTGGAGGGACAGGAGGTTCATGGGGAGATTGTGAAAAGAGGATTTGGGTGTGATTTGTTTGTGGTGAATGGTTTGATTGGAATGTACTGCAAGAGTGGTAAGATTGAGTGGGCAAGGATGGTGTTTGATGGGTTTGGATGGAAGGACTTAGTGTCTTGGAATACAATGTTGGGTGGTTACTTGGGGACTGGGGAAATGGAGGAGGCACATAAGCTGTTCGATGAAATGCCTCACAAGGATGCCTTTTCTTGGTCTATCATGATTTCCGGGTATGCGAAGGTCTGCAATATTTTAGAAATATTGGTATTTTTTTTGGTTGCTTGTTCTGTTATTCATGCTTGTTACCATTTTGTTTCTTCACTAAGTTTTGTACTGTCTTGAAAATGAATGCAATGTCAGTCAAGTGATATGTAATACCTATTTCTTGCCTGTTGCAATGTTTTCAGAAATTAGGTGATGTTGTCCGAGCTCGTGATCTTTTTGACAACATGCCAATCAGATGCTCGGCTACTTGGAACTGTATGATTGATGGTTATGTCAAGGCTCAAGAGCTAGGGCCTGCTCGTCAATTATTTGATAAGATGCCAGAGAGAAATATAATTTCGTGGAGCATCATGATTAATGGGTATGCTCAGTATGGAGATCCTCAGGAAGCCTTGAATCTCTTTAGACAGATGCTTCACCTAGGCTTGAGATTGGATACAGTATCTGTCATGGGTGCTGTCTTGGCTTGTACTAAGTTGGGTGCGCTTGATCAAGGAAGATGGATACACACGTACATGAAGAGTCAGAGAATCACAATGGACATAGTTATTGAAACTGCTCTCATGGACATGTACATGAAATGTGGGAGTGTTGATGAGGCTTGCAGGATATTCTATAGCATGTCAACGAGAAACACTGTTTCTTACAATGTGATGATTGTTGGACTTGGTATGAATGGTTTTGGAGTAGAAGCTTTACAATGCTTTGCTCAAATGGAGAGGGAGGGAATTGCGATGGATGATATGATTTTCCTTGGTGTTCTTACAGCATGTAGCCATGGCGGTCTTGTGACAGAAGGTCTCAATATTTTTGAACGGATGAAGGTAGCTTACCCGATTAAACCCAAGCCTGAACACTATTGTTGCTTAGTAGATCTCCTAGCCAGGGCAGGACGACTAGAGCAAGCCCTGAGTGTTGTAGAGTCTATGCCCGTGAAACCCGATGCATCTCTCTGGGGATCTCTCCTGTTGGCATGTCGAACTTATCAAAATGTGGCTTTAGCTGAAGTGGTTGTGGAGCGACTTGTGGAGCTAGAACCTGATAACTGCGAGGTTTATGTTCTTTTCTCGAACATCTATGCTGATGTGGGAATGTGGGAGGAAGTAGAGAGGACGCGAAAACGCATCAATAGCAAGGAAGCTGGAAGCAGCATAGTTGAGGTAGATGGCAATTTTGAAGAGTTTGCCGGTGGAGAAGAATCCCTCCCACCATGAGATAGCATTACTAATCATTTTTAATAGTGCCAATTTTTGTCTTGTATTTTCGGGACTTCTAATTTTTGGTGTCATAGTTTAAAGCCTTGTTTGGTAACACTTTTTGAAAGCCAAAAACTCTTACACATCAAATGAAATAGAGCCACATAAGCAAATTACAAGTACAAAAGTTAGACACATTATTTGCTCTCACCTAGCTTTTGAATGACTTGTGTAATGATGGTAAAGTTGCAAGAAGCTAAATCTTTTTGCTTCTAACATGAGAAGTAGAGAGAGAATTAATCATATTCTAATTATGTCCTTACATGACGAGTTAAAATAATTTTTTTTTATAATAATGTACTCCCTCCGTTCTAAAATGAGTGTCATGTTTCTTTTTTTAGATTATTATATTATTATTTTTCCCATATTACCCTTATCACTTATGCACATGGACATATTTGCACATGAGGTATAAGGTAAAAAAGTAGTGATATATTAGAAACACACTAAATAATCCTGTAATTCTTAATTTTTGCAAAAAATAGAAACAAGACATTTATTTTGAAACAGAAAGAGCACATTTTAATCATTTTAAAAAATAAATTTGAATTAGTTTTTTTAAATTTTTTATATAGAAACACTTTTCTTTACTTTTGTTAGCAAACAATCACAGCTTTTAGAAGTTGTTTGAAGCCACTTCTAACTTATGAGAAGTGTTACCAAACCAGCCCTAAAGCTAGCTACATAATTGTATTGTTGTTTTGATAATATTATTACAGACCATATATTCTAAAAAAGATAAAACAATACAACAAAGAACCAGTATCAAATAACTATCAGCAAGTAACCAGTAAGACTCCTCATCTTTAATAGTCCAAATTCAGAACATCAAAATTAATTTTTGTCTAGTAAATTAGGACTCTTAAGATGAAGACTCCTCAATTTAAGGTTCTATCATTTAATATTTATTTGTACAAGTGTACTATAATAAAAGATTAAAGTTGAAGCGGCATAGCACAGAACCATTGGCGAGTAAGCAGTAAACTTGAGATGTTGGTTTCACGTTTAGGCTTCAGATGACTTAAGATGTGCACATTGAAGCAGTGCACATAAATTGGTCTGGTGGGGAAGAAAAGCCTGGAACCTGAAAAGTATGAACAATGATATTGCCAATTGAGTGTTCATGTCCCAGTCCTTATGAGACAGAATTCAGAATGGAAATTTCATCTTCAATTGGAACATCTGACATAAAGACCATGTTCATGAGAAAAAAAAAAAAAAAAACTTTGACGCAAGAGTTCAAATTCAAACAAACTATGCTTAGAATCTGACTGTCCTGCAAACAGTTAATAATCACAATAAGATGCTGTAAACATCTTCTGGTTTGAGGATCCACACCATGAAATAATAGTATTCATTTTCCAAAGAAAATCAAACCCGAAGAGTTGTTCATTCCAACTCTAAAATAACTGAACATTGGCTATAACAGAAATGTAAAACATTTTAAGGTTGGAGGCATGTCTTAGGGGGTTCACTGTTATAAGGATCTCTTAAGTGGTTACAGTCCAAGCAGATATCAAACAATTAACAAGAACCAAATATAATTTCATTGAACTAGAAAAAAGATGCAAGCTTCAGGCCAACCAAACAGAAGCAAAATTGAGAATTCCAATAAAATGACAAGAAATAACTCTCCTGTCCAACCAAAACTAATTTCTTGCCAAAACTAATATCACAAGTACTTTTCTTGTAAATAAAACTGGAAGTAATTTATGGTCTCCACAATTGAAAAAAACTATTACCCACCCTATATGTTACCTTGATTAAAGCCCAAAGCTTTAGTCGTATTCAAAAACAATTGAGTCGTCATCAAGTGTAGCTCAAATTCTTTCTTGTTTAGTTCCTTCCACTCCTCATCCAACTCCTTCACCTTGGAGCGCCCAACCGAGCACAACAGGTTGCTGCCCAAATCCCTCAAATTCTCTGGCATCAAGTCTAGAAATTTCTTCAAACTCGGATAGGAAGACAAGACACCATCTCCATCAGCTTTTACTTGGCCATTCAGCACCTCCTTTGCAATCTCTTCCTCTTCCACACTATCTTTCAATTTCTTACTCTTTTCCTCTATCACACTATCTTTCAATTTCTCACCGTTCCTGGCCTTCTTGGTTTTATTACTCTTCCCAGCAACATCACCAACAGCTCTATTGTTCTTACCACCCCAAATCTTCTTGGAGAGCTGAAAAGACATGTATTCGTGAGGCTTAGAAAAAACTGGGTCCTCCCCATTCTCGCCTTTCACAGCATTGTTTTGGTACTTCTTCTTTATCCTCCGTATCTTATCCTTCAGCTGGTTCTGTGACACATCGACATGAACTGAATCCTTGATGTATGCAAGGAAACCAACAATATCAGTAGAAGGGTCAGTCCCTTTCTCTGATTGAAACTCAATCATACCCTTCAGAATCGCAATTTCATCCTCATCACTCCATATACGCTGAACGGCTCCTCTCTTCCCCAAAAGATCGCCGCCACCAGAAGATTCTGATAACTTCTTCTTCTTGCTTGACTCTGGCGAGGTTGGGGTTTCCACCGAGCGCTCTGGCCTCTTCTTGGAGGTCGGAGTGTTGGGCTTGGCCGAATGCTTCTTGGGCACAATCGGCTTGATTGTGAAATCGGTGGTGTTAGGGGATGGCGGTGTCTTATCCGAATCGACATCTGAATCGGATTGGTCTTCCGATTCGGCGGCTTCCGGCTCCGAAGCTGGTTTTTTGGCTGGAGGTTCTTCCTCTTCTTCTTCTTCTTCTACTTTTTCCTCCTCTTCTTCCTCTTCCTCTTCCTCCTCTTCTTCCTCCTCCTCCTCCTCTACTTGTTCGGGTTTTTCTGGTTGCTCTTCGTCTACTTCTTCATCTGAAGAGTCCTCTTCATCGGAGTTCGTAGGAGGCGGGTTGCCCAGTGGACGCTTCGGTGCCATTCTATTGGTATTCCGAAGAAAAGAGAAGAGAGAGTGAATGAGGCGACCGCTACACTGATCAAAGAGATTTTGGTGTAGTAGGTTTCAAGCTAAGGTTTTTAAGTTTTATACAGCGGCTAGGGCTTTTCAAATTTCACCCAATATGAAATCTGGTAATCTGATTCGGATCCGACCCGGACCTTACCACTTGAACTCGGATCGTACAGGTTGGGTCCTTCCGGACCTCTCAAATTTGATTCAGTCAAGATTTATTTCATTTAAACCCGGGCCAGATGACCAAATTTAATTTAGAGACAATTGCTATTTTAGCACTCATAAATTGTTCGTGGAGGACATTTTGAGTCATTTCTCTTGAGGACCCAACATTGCACTACGTAGGTAATAAGACATTAACCGAGATTTTGGAATGAAATTTCAGCGCAATCAAACGTTTATCCATTTAATTAATACTTATTTAGTGTGTCTAACAAAATAAGAAAGAAAAAAAATCATTCAATGAGTAAATAAAATTATTTATTTGCAAAATATGTAGAGTGATTCTAAAACATCTCCCTTACAATCTGGTTCTCCTTCATTCCTATACTCAATCTAAAATCATAATGTACAATTTTACATTCTACCTTAGAGTAATAGACATATGGTATAGCATATTCTGTCAACTATGTCTAAAAACAGAGTATTTTCCCTAAATAAAAAAGATTAGCATCAGCGCAATGAAATTTGTTGCACGACCCCGGCCCTATTTTCTTCTTTTTTGCTCCCAGAGAAAAAATTACTGTAACAATGATTCCATAAAATACATACATACACAGATTGATTTTCATGTAAAATGAAAATTTGATGTAACAGTAACAAAGAAAATGATATGCTTCTGCACATATGCAAATAACTACAATTGTAAAACTCTCACCCATCTAATTCAAGTTTAAGCTAAGTAATTATGCAGGAGATTGTTAATCATCCTCATCTGAACTAGTATCATCTGAATCATCCGAACTCGATTCCTCCTCCGCCTGCCCACCTGTCATTTGTGGGAACAGGCGGCGGCGGCGATCTGATGCCTGCTGTTGAATATTTGGAGAAGATGACACTGAAGAAGGGACTTTCTTTTGAGCTTTTTCTGCTGCTATTTGTGCGGCTTTAATATCTGCACATACCTTATCTAACATTTTCAAGAAATTGCTTACTATCACAAACAACCGCAGACCTTCATCCTTGCCCGACTTCCCATGAAAGTAATCTCCCGTGCTCTTAACAAGAGCCATGATCCTTTTTTCCTCCTCCAATAACGCTTTAATTTCTACTTCCGCACGCTCCACGAAGTTAGCCAGTGTCTCATGGAACTCATCCGTGTCTTCTCCCAAGTTCTCAGACTCAGACTTGAGGAACTCTTTAGATTTTATCAGTGATTGACCGAGATGTGAGAGAGTAGATGTTAAAGAGTCTGCATCTATGATTGCTGCCTTTTTTACGTACTCTAGTTCACTGCTCACACCCGAAACCACTTCAAGACCAAGTTTACGATAGTCATCTGCCGTCTCCACTGCTGAATCCTCAACAAGATCTTCTGTTTTCACACTTGAGATACTCCGGCTCCGGCTAGCACATGCTGTGCCGGCCGCTCTCAAACCTTCAGAGCGGATGATCTCCTGAACCACAAAGAGCAAGAGTGTGGTCTTGCCATCTGTTCCTTTCACATCAGAGAGCTTCAATAGTGTGTCAAGCTTGAATGCCTGTGCACCACCCCGGTAGGTACCATCATTCATGCGGTTGCCAGTCTTGAGAACTGCTTCTAAGAGTTTCAAAAATAATCTGCTATTCTTGAGTTTATTGCTAGCCACCTGCCATTTCAGATGAGACATGAACAGCCGGTCACATACATTGATTATAGTTTTCTGAAATTGAAAGTCAAGAGCATGTAAATCGCTAACCCTTCCCTCCCAAAGTGACATACGGAACAATTCCCAACAACAGGTTAGCATTTTCTGAAATAGAAGTTCGAATCTACTCTTTTATTTTTTTCTTGATCTATTGGTAGCCACCATGTGCTGATGGGTACACAACAGGGAATTGCTCCCTGCCTCCTATCCATCATGGAGGCAGAGTTTGATCTCAACTTTCAACTGTAACCAAATTTCACTATCAAATATGATGTCACCAAACAGTTGTGAACCAATCAAACATAAGGTAGTGTTCGGATTAAAAATTTGATGGGAATGAGATTGAAACCCATTGCCATTGCTGTTCCTCCATTCTCATTCCTAGGCAATATTGTTTTGTCCATTTAAAAGTGTGTGAACGAGAATAATTCTCATATGATCAATTGTTGATGTTTGGTTAACAAAAGTAAAATAAATTGTAATGCAAAAAATGTTTGGTTAAGAAAATGAAATTTAAAAAATTATTCACATTTTGAAATAATATTTAATAGTAATCCAGAAAATGTTAGTTCTCATTAAAAATTGATGAACGTTGCCGAAAAGATGAAGAAATGGTAATGAGAATCTCATCCCATCTATCTTAGACGAGAATCAAGTTGTTCATGAGCAAGGCAATGAGAATTGCAATGAGAATGAGAACGGTAATGACTCACACACTATTAATTGGAATCTCATTTCCATTATCATTGTCAAACTAAAATTGCTAATACAAACTACTTATAGTGTCAATACGAATGTGGGGTAGAGGATAAAAAAGAACTAGACACTATGAACACGGAGATATAAGTTGCAAGCCATATGTATATATTGGTGGGAGAATCTATTAGAAAAGAAAAAAAATCAATGTAGATATAAACATGATACTTATTTCATAGGCCTATGATCTTACCTCAAGAGTAGCAAAGGACTCCTTAATTCCGGTGGCTTCCTCCTGAAGATTGCACATGAAAAGCAAACATTCTAGCCGTTTAAAAGCATATGGGATGGATACCAATGCTTTGAGGAACCGCTCTGCGGGGCCAAGTAGCATAAGATCCCCATCGTATAACCTAAGTTTCAGTTCCTCTTCTTGAGTGGGCGCCATCTTCAATAAAGTTGAAAGAAGCTCCGTAGGAAGTTCGTTACCTGATTCAATAATAAATAGTTAGTGGCTAGTTATGCCAGTGAACTCAACTGCTATGTGCATCCTTATCATTCAACAATTATTACCGACTAGAACATGAACAATAACAATAACTCGCAACTGATGGTGCAAGTTATCCAGTACACAACTCGATGATTCTAGTTTCTTGGGTGTATCAAAAGTACTCCAGTAATGCATTGATTGATGATTCTAGATTTTTGGGCATAAGTGAGGTGTTATATCGATGTCTGGATGCTGGTTATTAATTTATTTTCTAAGTCCGTTACATGCCATATTAGAAAGATGTGACTATTATCAACTCACTTGAGTTTCACAAATCAATATCTTTATTTGGTAATTAGTAACAAGCTATATACCTTCCTATACAAAGACTACAAAAGAAACATATATGTGCTTGAGGCGTGATTTTTTCCACCCAGAGCCTTGTCCTAAGCTCCCTAAGGCGTGCACCAATGTCTTGATTTAGTGACTGATCTAGGGCATTTCTTATCCAATATCAACACACCAAAATAAGATATAAAAAGTCTATTTTTGTCAGTTTTCCCATGATCACTATGACTTCAATTGTTGTGCATAATACATATAAAACTAATGAGGGCCATCACATAATTCTTCATTTGAATAAAACAGATATAGATTATTAATCTCATCTGAAAAAGAGGGGATTTCTTAGTAAAATACCCTTCCCGATGTCACAACTACAAAATAAGATATGTTGCAATAATGAAATTGCAACATTTGTTTTATAACTTTTAAAATGTCATTCAATTGCATTGTATGTGATTGCGCTTTGAGAAAGTTTCATGCAGGTATGCTTGCAAGTACATAAAAAAAAGAGAGAGATTGACCTTCCCTAAGTGCGTCGCTGACCTCTTTAGTTGTCACATTTAGTGCTCGTAGGAGAATGGATAAATTTTGTGCTTTCTTTTTATCAAGAAGCTGAATATACTGGGAAGAAGGCTGTGGTGCCTCTTTCTTCTGAGGTTTGTTTTGATTTGCATTAGTGTAACCAAATAAAGATTCCATCATCTCCTCATTGAACCTATATAATTAGGAAGTTAAATTGTTCAATGTGAATATTTATACTTCAAGGGAAAAACAGAAGTAACAATGAGGACTGATAGTCTTACTGGAAAGAGCCAGCACTGATTTCATTCCAGACCATTGAGCGGTTAGGACTGGCAGCAACCTTATCCCAAAAGAATGGCTTCAATTTGGCTTTATTTCCAGATCCACCATCATCTCCGCTAGCACCTGGTGGTCGTGGTGGTCCAGGTCCTTTTCTAGGTGGGGGTGGTCCGGGTGGAGCACGAGCACCTTTTGGAGGAGGAGGTGGCGGGGCTTTAGCTTGAGGGGAAGGGGGAGGAGGTGGTCCAGGAGATGGTGGTGCAGGAGGTGGTGGTGCAGGAGGTGGAGGTGGAGGTGCTTCTGCTGGAGCTACTTCTGCTGGAACTACTACTTGTCTTCCAGGAGGAGGTTTCAATGGAGGAACTGATCCTGGTAATGTTGCCCCAGTCACTGAGGAAATATTATTTCCAGTTTCAGCCACTTTTACCTCATTGTTGTCAGAAGGCAAGATTTTTCCATCATCATCACCACCACCAAGTTCTTTGTTACCGGTGTTCTCTGAACTTAAGGTTTGCTGCGAAGAATCTGAAAAAGATATGAGAACAAACATCAGAAATTGTTGAAGACCGCAATTAGAAAGTGAGACAACCTGAGAATTGCATACCAACATCACTTTGGGTTAGATCAAGGAGACTCTCATCTGGTTTTCCAACTACTATAGGTTCACTGTCATCATCATCACCATTAAGACAACAAAGCAGAACAACAGCAACTAGGATAATCAATCCTGCCACACCTCCAGCTACTGCGACAACAATTTGCACTGTGTTGCCACTCGACTTCTTCTCTAGGTGGTCAACAGTTACCCATGGACTTGGTTGAGGATATTTAAGGCCTGATGGTACTGGAAAGGGGTTAACAGTGACAGTTTGGATTGATGATGATTTTGGAGGCTTATCAGGGGATTGTTGAAATGCTGCGGATGATGAGGCTGGAGATGGACGAGAAGGTGGAAGGTTTTGTTTTGGCTTATCTGAACTACTTGCTAGGTGTCTTCTAGGAGTATAAGGCCAATCAAGAAGCAACCCAAGACACCTGATGAACCAATTCTTAGAGCTTGCTCCATTCTTATACATGCAATCCAACAGTGTCTGTTTCATTTGTGGAGGCAGAATCTCAATAGCTTTCAGCACACTTTTCTTCAAAAGTACTGATTTAAAGTCATCGATTTCCTCCTCTGTCACATACAACTCAATATCTTCTGTGGCTTCTTTCCTGTCCAATAATTCCTTCCTGGAATGGCTCCAGGCCTGATTCACATTGGTTAGATATTTAGTCAAGTTTTGGTAGCAATTGCTTAATTAAGTAATTAAAATTAAACAACGGTATTGGTGAGTAAACTAAAAACCAAGTCAAAACAGAAAAAGAGTACTGAAAAAGCCTTATAGTATCATTTGAGGGTTGTAAATGGAACAACACATTCCGGTTACTCCTTTGCTTCCCCTATCTACTAAGTCAGTGGCATGGCGTTCTACAATTATTGAAGTGAAGTGGTACGCACGACAATCATTTCATCAAACTACTAGCTTAGAATCAAAACCACTTCTCATTCTAAAGAGTGAAGAAAGAAAAGCTAATGAAACTCCAACTTAGAATCTAGCCTTGAAGGAAATCTAAAGCTTATCTATTAGCATATACGTTGCATATATATTTTCCCCAATCCCTGATAAATCATAGTTTCCCCTCATGCTGTACTTATCCAGTGTACATAATGTTCCCAACTTAGAGGCTTGAAGCCTTCACCATGGGTCGGGTTCTCATATTTGTCTCCTAAATATTCCAATTAGTCAATTGTACCAACACTTCAATCAATATTAACAAGTAGCCAAAACTAGAGCTCAAATTCAACATACTTATTGTATCAAGCACTGTACATGAACACACTCAATTCTCTATCCTAATGTCTATATGCAATACAAGATTGTTTTCTTCTTCTATATGTCACAACAAGGATCATCCTGGTGATAGTAACTCCATGATCACCATCTAATAATGCAAAATTGAAGAGCACAATTTCAAGGAAGAAAAAGAAAAATAAAAACATACCATGCGTGGGGGCGGCGGAGGGGCTGTGAACCAGCTTTGCAGCCTCCTGCGCTTGTCCTCTGAATTCCATTTGGCTAAAGCACATAGCAGAATCACAAAAACAATGGCATAACAAGCTCTTCTGTATTCCATTGTTTCTCAAATCATTGACCAAGACAGTAACTTCCCTTCTCATCTCATTCGAATATCTCCAAAAATTCTGCCTAATGCCTAATACTTTTGGGACCAAACCCAATTCACAAATCCTCCAATTTCCTCTAAAAATTTACTTTTTCTTAGTCCTCCAATAAAAAGGGTTAGGTCAAAAAATGATCACTTTCGCAAATAACCCAACAAAACTGCAAATGCCAACGATCAATCAATGAAGAAAATGAATGAAAGATTGCCTTTTTTTCATTGAGACAGAGGAAAAAAATAGTTGATTGTGATGCAAATGTGATTCACACAACGCCCAGAGAAAAGAAAACAGAAAGATCTGCTAATTTCTAAACCAATCTGTAGGCAAATAGTGGGTATAATATTTGGATTCTGGGTCGTAAACAATCAAACAGGGGATAAGAAAATCAGCGTATTTAAGAATTCAGGTGATTCTTTCCTCTAAAGATTTTGGGTTGGGATTAGATTTTTTTGTTTTTGTTCATTCTTGATTTCGGAGAAGACAGGAGAGAGAAACAATTTGACGAAACATCAGTAACGTGAGGACAACAAAAGAACTCATTGACAAATTTTTCTACTTCGAATTCATTTTTAATTATTAATTATTAATTATTACGATAATAGTCTCTTGCTTATTATAAGTGGCTTTTTTCATAGTGTTAACTAATAAAATCTATAGGTGATACAGTATTACTTTTTCTAAGTGGAATGTCCATGTATTTATTTTTATCATGTCTGTGATATATCTATAGGTGATATAGAGTACTACAATTGAGTACATGTGGTTTTTTTTTTTTTTTTTTTTTTTTTTTTTTGTTTGGGCCACACGATATGGGTACCCACCCCATATCGTCGGCGAGAATACTCCGAGATCTCAAAAGAAATTCAAAACGCTTCAATCGTTTGGTCCAATTTGCTTTAGTAAATGTGGTATTTTCTTAATTACACATGAAAAATTTCAAACAGCAAGTAGTTTTTTTTACTAATTGGTCCATTCCATTGGAAACAGTATAAAGGCAAGCAATATTTACATATACTACTAGCAATTCATAGAACTGCAGAAAAAGACTTGTGAAATCAAATGGTAAATAAAATCTCTCTCCACAAGTGGTGAATTAATGGAGAGAGTGAAGATATGAAAGTGAAAATGATCTTCAACCCCATCATTTGTTCAGTGATTACAATTGAACCATAATCATATATGACTCTTAAACATATAAGCACAACTTATTACAGATGAGTTGATCAGTTTGTTTTCTTTATTTAGTCATTATTGATGATATTCCATACAACTAAATCCTGGAACATCTTATATATTTTGCTGAACTCCCTGCTGCTTTTCATTGTTCAACTTCCACTGCTACTGCCTTTGATTCTTCAGGTACTCTAGGCTCAGGTAAGGTCCGGATCGCCCCGCCTCCAAACCTGCACTGCAAGCTTCATTCCTTGCTGGATTCCTATTCATACAAGTAAACAATATTTGAATCCAAATGATGCTTTTACACTAACCAACACTAAATTCAAAAGATTGGAGTTTCAACTACTGTACCAGTTTCTGTTGGAGTCTATAGACTCCTCAGTTGCTGACTCAACATCCTTAATGTTGCAGCCTGGAACCTACAAACATTATACATGCAACAAATTATTACAAGTTCAATGCAATCATTAAGTTTCTTGATTATATTGTCCATACCTCCACATTCTCAGGTTTCTCTGTCACAACCTCTTTAGATAACAACTTAGCCTGTGCCAGAATCAGAAGAGGAATTAATGAGAAGAGGAGAAATTTAATTGAATCCTTAAAAGAACTTTATGCAGAGGAATTAGATGCACACTTTTATTTGTGCGACGCTTCTGATTGAATTAATCAGGAATTGATGTTGCGCTTGAGCTTCATGAGGCGAGGTGATTTTCTCCAGATCTGGATTGTATAACCTGTGATAACTTATGTACAATGCCTCATATGTTACAAAAACAAAAGCAGGACACACCAAAAGGACGGGTTTCAAAAAGTTTGACCTCAGTTTTTCCTGCACAACATTTTTTCGTTGATTGAGCTCATCATGCTTCTTCTGAAGAGCCTAGCAATCCAAAAAAAAAAAAAAAAGACCCAACCTAAGCTTTCTAGGTAAAAGCAATGTGTGTACTAATTAGAGTAGCATATGTATATTATTTACCTCCAACCTAAGTTTGTCATAGATTCAGCAGCCAGTGAATCATTCATGTTCATAGACATAATTCAAGGAGAGACATTTTCATCAGAAATAATCTAAGAAAATGCAGAGAAGCTTGTTTAGAGAGAGAGAGAGAGAGAGATACAAACTTTTCAATCTTGTCCAGCATTTTTCTTTCAAACTTCAAATGCCTGAGGCTACGATACAAATGCTGGAAATGCACATCACAAAAACAAGGTAATTACACACATATTTGAGATTGAGAGAGAACAAAATTAAAAGCAAAACTGCCAAATACCTCCTCATTTTCAATGGGGCTGCACAGACAAATATTGGAAATGAACACCAAAAAAACAAGTTAGTAGCTATATTTCAGCACAATTATCAATCTAAGGTTCCATTTGTCCCAAATTATCTCCAAAACACAAATGGAATAAAAAGAAAAAAGAACACACCCTCCTCGCAGTTCATTGGGATGTGCAACGAAACGAAGAAACACATCAGCAACCCTGTAAAAACCAATAACAAAGGATCCTAATATACATTGTATACAAATTAAAGAACAAGACCCAAGAATTTGAAGCTGGTGTTTTCATATACCCTACCCTTCCATTGGAACCAAAACTAGTCAAGTGACCAGCTGGAGAAAACATCAAGAGACCAATATCTGCATCACAGAGCTCTGATAATTCAGTGGCCTTCTTGATGATCCCATCTCTGCGTTTTGAATATGTGGCTTGACGAGAGGGATTGGGAATCTCAATTTTCTCCATCAGATGGTTAGTTTCTTGTGTGTTGTTGGTACATAGAAAAGGGACAAGAAAAACCTTGTTTCATTACTCTCTGAGGAAAGAAATGGAGTGGGTTTATAACAAGATGAGTATGAGAAAGTGCATTGAATTTTGTTGCCATGCAAAACGCACAAATAGTTATTACAATATGACAATTGTCTAAGGTTCCTTGCCAACATTAATCACTAGTGGGTTTTGATTCATCCATTTGTTGTAAAATTGCCAAGGAAAATAAAAAAGCAACAGACATAAAGGACAAAAAGAAAAAATGTTCAAAATTAATCTCATTAATGGTTGAAAGTAATGACATTAATTTAACACTAGTATGCTACCCGTGCGTTGCACGGGAACTAAAAATTTATAATAAAAAATATTATTAAATTTTTAGGTT
>JAYMTA010000847.1:0-23688 GCA_036897625.1 Pelargonium cotyledonis
ACACGTGTCAAGAACCATGCATTCCCGGCCGACTTCTCCCAGCCCGCCGGTTCAGAAACTGATCGCACGGCTCAAAACGGTCAACGCATCGAGATCGTTAACCAAGGATTAAAATAAAACGAGATCATTTAGCTAGATGTTGAAATTTAAATTAATTAATTAATTACCTGGGAAGTGAACAGCCATGAGGTTGCCATCTCCAATACTGGTAGCCCTTGTCGGGCCTGCCGTGTTCTTGACAAGTCAGCTGCGGCTGTATGTACGGACAACTCGCCTCCTCGTAGAGCGGCCGAGTCGACTCGTCGTAGACCCACCTCCCGCTGAACACGTCGCACCCTTCCTCCGACTTCCCGATCGAAAACGGCAGCTTATAATTATTCGCTTTATTGCTCTTCCCTAAACCCACAAAACCCAACTCAGTCATCGAGTTCTAACCAAGAATTAAGCGGACTCGGAAGAGTTGACTCACCTGCTCCGGCTACGGGCCGGTCGGTTCGCGGGTCGAACTGGAGCTGCTGGCTGAAAATGCACATGAAATCCTCGCCGTAGAGAATGGTGACGAAGACGATGAAAGCGATTAACGTGAAGAGATAAGGAGAGATACGAGGTTTTCGTGGAGCCGAGGAACACGGAGAAAGCGGCGTCTTCATTGTCTGAACTCTGAACTCAAAATTGTGTGAATTGATTTTTTTGATTTTTTTTTTTCTGTTTACAATTTGGTTGGGTTTGTTACGAATTTGTTTGAATAAATATAGGAACTATGTAGGTTTGGAGGAAGATGGTGGGGGTGTGCACGAGTACAGAACTGCACACTGGAAGTGATGTGCCCCTAGCCGTCCGATTCGCTTACTATTAATTGACTAGAGTTTTGATTAATAATGATTGGAGGTTGTTGTTAATTGTTATTATTAGTACTAATTGTTGAGCTATAATGCATTTGGTTGAAATTATTTGTGTGGTAGAAGGGAACAAGTTGTTAAGGGTCGCAATTAGGTGGATCATCGTCTTCTCATTTTATGTTTAGGTTTAATAGCATGTGTTAGTTTTATAATAGAGATGGTTTTGTTTATCCATAAATGACAAGTTTAAGTCTCAAATTAAAACGATATTAGCTTCAAGTTTTAGTATCTTAGTCTTTATGGAAAAAAATCATAAAAATTAATGTGTTTTTTTTTATTGTAATTGCTTATTGATGATCCGTCAATTCTTATTATCTTAGTGATAGTGTTATATGCTTAATTTTGAACTAGGTTATATGAGTTTTCATCTCTAAAATATCTACATTATTAATAAAGTTTGTCTTGCATGCATTATTATATTTGACATATTTATCTTACATTATTTTAACGTATGGACTTTATTATCGGTGGACTTGACACGTACATAACCGGGAGCTTTTTAATTCAACATCCCTTCTCACATATACGTATTTTTCTTAATTTCACACGTGAGCGATTGACCTCTGCGAGCATATTCATATGCAAGCATGCCGAAAATCACAAGAGGCAACAATATTTATAATCATTATGCCTAATCGAAACTTGATTTGATATTATATTAAGTTTAGTAACGATAAGCAACTAACCTTTCAATAATAAATATCGATTTATTAATAAGTTTTCACTTACGTAATTTATGTTATCACATGTGAGATTTTATCACTTAATGTGATGTTTTTTGTGTTTAGATTAGTATCTCTATATTTTCCAAATTTCACTTAATGGATCTCTATATATATTTTCCAATTTTCATTTAATGGGGCAATTGATATAGTATAGTGTAACGGAGCCTGAGTAATGGGTCTACTCATTACAAAATATACCAATATGGGAACCAATTAGGTAGCTTGCATTCAAGTCTTAGAAATTAAGGAAAATGATTGAATCTCATTGGACGTTAAAGGTGGTGATAAAGAGAAGACGCATTGAAAATCTCATGACCACCATTAATTCTTGCCAATTTCGTTCTTTTATTTTAACCTAAAATAAAGAGAAATGTTAAATTTTTTCAAAGAAAAAAATTGTGGGGCTAGTTCCTTTTTCTGTTCCTTAGGATGCTAAAGAATAATTTAATGTGATGTCAAAAAAAGAAGAATAGTAATTTAATGATGCATGGTCACGACTCATGCGTTATATTTTTATACTGAAGATGGTTGGCAGTGGCGAAATCAATTTTTTTTATAAGAAAGAAAATAAATATTTGTTTTTTCAAATCTCGTGAAATTGAAAGACAGATTTCTTACGAAAGCATAATTAAAATACAAAATTATTATCTTAAAAGAACATGTTCTTGCCATTCGACATAGATATCGATGGTAATATTAAATAATAATAAAAGATTACATGGCGTTTTAGAAGGGTGGCATGCTCATAGGGATAAATACATACCCTCATACATATTATTATCTAAACAAACTGCATGCATATATTATTGCGCGTTGATAACTCCTATTCAAATAAAATTCTAATTTTACGTACGTTATCTCTATGGACATGTTTAATGAAAAATGTGTAGATATATATTATGTTCAATTTGTTTTTTTAACTAACAACTACTTATTTTAATGAATGATCCCCCACCAAGGATCGTTCCATGAAAATTTCCCTTCATTGCATTATGATTATGATTATTATTATTATTATTATTATTTTTACTTTCTTCGGATTGTTGTGCATGTCCTGATTTTAAATGGGTGTGAGGAACAAGTGGAGTCATGATGTTTGAAAAATTGACTCTAATGTGACTTGGCTTCTAAGGCAAGTGTGTGTGCAAGAGATGTGAAATCATTGTCGTTGCCTTTCCAATATCTTAATTGTAATGTTGACAACAAAATTTAAACAAAACCTACTAATTTGTAAGGTGGAGAATTGGTGAGCATTTGGTGACATTTCAGGCTCAAGTGGTTGGGTCTCACCTGTTCCTCTTTTTTTTTCTTAATCTATACAAGTTCGCAAGCATTTGTTAGGAGTATTATAGTGACCCATCAACCAAAATCATTACAATAATCATGACCCACTATTTTAATTAATCAGTTTGTCAATCATCTACTGTTTTTTTTGTTTGCATTTGGTACCTAATACAGAAAAATAATCACTACTCTTTTTTCTTCCCAAATAGCAACTTTCAGAGAGAAGTAAGCACTGTATACACTTCACTGAGATTACTGTCAAAATTAGTAAATCACTGCTGAACTACAAAATGTCCGGCGACAACGACGGACTACAAATGCTAAAGCTAAACCATGAGCTACAATCCAGTGAATGAACTGTTTGGAACTTTCTTGCAGAATGTTTCGTTTCCGCGCTGATGCCATTGCTGACACAGCTTAATTCACTAACAAAATTCGATGTGAAGATGACGTTGCTCAAAAGTCTACGGAAGAGTATGAGCTTCGATAACCATGAGTAGGTCCTCTTATTCTCCACACCAAAGACGTGAACAAACTCTGCAGATTTGGAAGGCAGAGGTAAGGTTTAAGTGCTAACAAAAAAAAACATAAAAGCAAATTGAAATTTCAATTGTATTCTACGCTAAAAGAGCAAAACTGTTTCTCCCACACGTGTTTCCATGACATCATATAGCTCACCTAAAAGAGTTTTAAAAATTATTTATTAAATATGCACCAAACTTAACCAGCTGTAAACACAAGTCACAGGACTATTTAGGGTGTAATTGGTGGAGAATTTCACCTGTGTTCTTTGTGGTAACCTGCTCCAGAACTCCAAGTTTGGAACAACCTGAAGATAAGGAACAACATAATAGGATTAAGTAAAAATCATAATTTAGCATTAATAATGCTCATAGCCCTGAATTTACAAAGCATAAAAGTTTTGCCAAATTGGAGAGAGATCTAGCAGGGACTATCCTGCTCATATAGCTAGGAGTTTCAGTGTTCACTAGTCAAACCATAGTAGGGCATATGTTATATATAGACTTCAAATTTCAACAATATTCTATTGATCATAATCAAAACATCATCGAAATGAAGACTCTGAATGAAAATGTGTGTATGCGAAAGTAAAATATTGCACTATTCAGACAGCATATTGGACAGTCGAGTCCATACACCTCTAGAATTCCCGACATTGACTATTTATATTGGAGATTATTGGACCCTCTACAAGAGATTCATTTCCCGTTGCGTTCCACAAATTAAATAGTTCATCAGCACTGGCTACTAAGCAATCTGGTTTCAACCATGTTAAAGAATGTGATTTAAGCATAGATGTGTATTGTTTTATATTCAAGATGGGTAAAACACTCAATCCTTCAAGAATAATAAGGTATTAAATACGAAAAAGTTATCTAAACTTGTTCTGAAAGATATATATAAACATATGTAGCTTTATATAAAACATTTAAACAATCAACATAAGTGAGAAAACATACGTTTATGCCATGTGCTCCGAGGAAGAAATGTCGATAAATTGTACCGGCCAGGAGATACCCTCCAAAGAGGCAGAAGATACTGAAAAAGAACACCAAACATCAAATCAAGACAACTTTGTGGATAAGAATTGACCATATGGTGGCAATATGTATAATGTATCGCTCCCCCACCGGCCACCCCCTGTTCTAGATAAAGTAGTAGCACTATTATATAGTATCTCTCTTCCTTTTCTTTTCTTCTTTTAAAGATGTTTAAATATATATCCTTACATGGTCATGAAGGTACCAAACCAGCCCCATCCATTTCCACGGACGGATACAATCTTGGCACAGCCAGAAGGATGCCATAGCTCTGTAGCCTGTCAGCGCAACAAAATTATGAACCAGAAACACTAGAACATTTGCAAACAGCAATGGAAATTTTCAAAAGATTGAACTAAGTGGATTTGGTGTATTTCTATATATATATAAGGTTAAGCAGACTTTTCTTCAAAAATTGTCCTCATAGGGTTTATTAAGACAAACTTGATTAGTTGTTTATGGACTAGATAAGGCCTTTTTGGAATCAATCAAGTAATATGCTTACAAAGTACAAACACTAAGAAACCAAACAGAAAAGAATCATGAATCCACTTTGAAAACCACCACATGATATCACAACAGAGTCTCTCTGATTTGTTTATGGCAAGTGGAGCATGAAACACATAGCTAACGTGTTGTAGGAATAACAGAATCATGCATACTCACATAATCACAAGTCCCTAGTTTCTGCAGTGAATTCGGGCCCTGTAAAACAGATCCACAAATTTACGTATGTGACATATCAGGAAAAACAAAGTCTAGGAAAACAATCCATCAGATAAACAATAATTCAAAGGAAAATGGTCTTACTTGTACTTCATTTGTATCACAGTTGACAGACACAGAGAGTGAACAATTAACCTTTTTCCCACTACCTGACATCTTAACAATGACACCCTTGTGTGGATTCTCCGTATCTGTCATATTTAGAAACATACAAAGAACTGTCAAATAATTGGCATATAAAAGCAGAAGAACTAATCCATGTGAAGTCACAGCATCAAGAAAGAGACACATTGGTGTCATACTCATAGCCAATTTAGATTGCTGTAGGTAATTCTAAAATGAAGCAGATGAGGAACCAAGGAAGATAATTATTAGAAAAAAGAACAACTGATCTCACCAAGGATAGAGATGCCTATGCTTGAGACATGCCCAATGATAGTGCAGACATGATACCCTGCACATACCACAAAGAACCCATTATAAACCAGAAGAAGGTCTATCCTACTAAATTTGAGGTATTATTACATAAAACAGATGAGGAAGACACTTGAGACAATCCTATACTGTTGGACCAACTCAACTAAATGCTCAAGCAAGGGCCCCCTCACCAGATTATTAATATTATATACTCTTACCATTTTACTGAAAATGAGTTGATTGAATGTGTCCAACACTCTAAAACGCATTGGCGAGCATGACTATTAAAATTATCATTTATTAAATATTCGTAGCGCAACATGTCTATGATTTTATAAAAACTGTGTGTCACGGTATATGTGTCGTGTCCCGTATCACGTACTCGTGTCTATATGCAACATTTAGTTCCAATATTGATGATAGTGTATGAGTTCTATGTTAGTAGATACAAAATAGGCAGGAGAGGAACATCAGTAGTTCCTCTATAAGGTACACCTCACAGTAATTATAGCTTGGATACTAAGAATTCTAGCTAGCAGCACATACAAAGCACTTCGTACAAAAACATCTATTCAAGCATTTATATTTTATCTGCAGTCTTTATGAAAGTTAATTGTTGTGCATGAACTTCTAAGTTGAAAGGGTATCTGGGTATTCGTGATAAAGAGATGAAATGAACATAGACCTCTGACTGTGCTTCAGTCAGTGATAAAATAAATAAAAATGTTAACCAAGTAAGTTGCTGAATTACACGTCGAATCAGTCTGTTTAGGAAATGCATACTAACAAAATGCTTTTCTGATTGAAGTACATGCTTGAGTCAAAGACTCATGTGCACCCACGCAACATTATATGCACATAGTTTTTTCAATTTTTTAATCATGCATAAAAAATGATGAAACAGAAATACATTCCAGGTTTTCGTATCTATTCACCTCCGATGTTGCTTGATGCCAGTGCACTACACTCCATGCCACAATGTGATGGACCCCCACAGTCCTGCAGCATGAAAAAGAGGGAATTATTCAAATGCTGTTGTAATGAAATAATCTTCGCGTTTTTTTAGGACAATTGATGAAACAGTCAGTAACACTTGTATAGTATTGTTAGTTTCAAGCAAAATCCACCAAATATGCAGCAAGTGAACAGATGAGTTGTTAGGTTAGGTCTCCTAGGCCTTAGCAGCCTCCTCCATTCAATTGCTTTGAGGGCCTACTAGAACATCCCACTTGGTCGAAGTAGAAAAACATCACTACCCTTATCATTTCTATCCTCAAAGGCCAAAAAATAAAAAATTGCAGAGACTAAGTTTCACACACCCTATGTGGCTCCGTCCCAAAATGAATGTCCACTTTCCTATTTTTGCAACTAAGGATGAGTTAGATAGAGTTAGACTTTTCCCCTCATACACCCAAGTGCTCATTTAGTAACAAACTCGAGGGATTTTCACTAACTTATCTTAAGAGATATTGCTGGTAATTAGTACGTAACTAAAAACTAAAATAGAAAGTGGGCACTCATATTAGGACGGAGAGAATATAAATATTGGGGACACACTTAAATAAGTGCTCAACAGAAAAGAAAATGAAATAAGTCAACCGGGAAATGCATAAATATCATTAGTCATTATTTCTCAGTGGCTACTACATCAATGTAAGGAAAAAGAAAAAAAGAGTAAAGCATTTACCGAACAGTCAACACATCTAGGTTGGTCGTGATTGAAAATCATTCCACTGCAAAGCTGCCCAATACAGACAAAGAGGAGAAATCAAGCTATGGATTGCAATAAAGTAATGCATTATCATTTCTAGAATTTCATCGTAGGAAGCAATCAGACCTAAATCAAAATAACAACCATAGCTCGCACAACTACGAAGTGTTAGGACTTCGGTCTTGACAATGCCACATTTTGATATGAAACAATTCCGACTTCTGAAAAATGCATTGCATGATTCATGCGTGTTCAGAACCTACACACTAGCTAACTTATTTCAAGAGTCATAACAATATACATCTTCCTCCTACGTACATATATGTTTGTAGATATTTGTTAAACTTTGCGTCAAACTAAAAGCTTAAGCTAAAAGGTTGCAGGTCCAACTAGTATATTGTTAAGTGCCTATTAATTTCAAATTTTTTTATCTAAGATGCTTCAACACTCCCCACCGTGTACAAGTTATACAACAGAACGGGCTTTGCTCATGTATGAAGAATTAACATGCAAGCAACACAAATGGGCATAGGCCCAACACAGATAACATGTTAAACTATACTCCATCCTTAAAAGCCTACACTAACAGGTGGAGGGCATAACTAGTATAACAAGTGGTCATTAACTTCACATCCTTTTTTTTTTTAAGGAACTTCACATTCTTTTAATGCAGGATACTTCAATAATATTAAACCAAACAAGCACTAGCTAAGACTCCCCAAGATATGACAATCATTAAAGTGATAAAAAATATCACATGAAAACAATGAAATAAAATGTAACCTGATAGAGCCAACCTGAAACCATACAACAGTCCCATTCACTTCCACCTTATAAAACCTGTTGTATTAACATGAAAACAAACAAAGTGTTACATTTCCTTACAATCCAACTCAAAAGGCGCAGCTGGTATGCAAAGCAAACTGATGATACAGATATCATGACATAACAATTCATATCACAATGCTTAAATGAAGAAACAGTTCTATTTGAATAATCTATAGAACCACACTAAACCTTAAAATATTCAAAACCCTTCAACACCAGGTCACGGCAAAATTGGTCAACCTAAAATCATCCTTTACTAATTATAAATCTACCCATCCCAATTTATACACTTACACCGACACTCGATAAGAAGTAAGCAATACAAATTAAGTGAAAATTTACAATGCAAGATTTAATCACAAATGGTGCATTAAATAAGCAACAAAAATTACAATTACACTAAACTGGAAACAAAATCCGAATCAGATCAGGAAACAAATTGCGGAATCAAATTACACAGAATAGTCGCAAATTCAGAAAGATGGGGAGAGTACCTACCCATCTTCGCTGAGAACGCCGGGAGGGAATTTGGGGGTGGGAGAGGCCAAGCTGTAGTTGTAGAGCTTCCGGTTGTCAACAAAACTATATTCGCAGACGGCAGAGACCGAGTTGAGCCACGAAACACAGTGTAGAATCGTTAACAGAAGCAATTTCATGGAATTGCTCCAAATCACCATTTTTCAACAACAATCTCTAGCAGGAAACGTTCAGTTCTTCATTGCTGTTTCAATGGTTTCGAGTATGGTTGTTGCAGAGACACGAGCAATGCAATCTGCGAGAGTGCAAATGGAGACGAGTGTTGTCCGTGTCGTTGTGCTTGAGGGAAGGTTCCGAGACGGGCAAAAAAAGTGAGGCACACAGGTCATGTGCGATTGCAAAACCGCCTTCATTGTTTCGCCTATTTTACAATGCGATTCGTACTTTTGATAATTGCACAAAGGCCCATTTATTTTTTCGCTACACCTTTCTAAGCTAATTCTCTTCTCTTACGGAACTACTCAAATTAGACGGCTCAACCCACGGGTTGTATCGCAGTTGGCAACACAAGCTGTGTGAGTGTGAAGAGCGCTTACGTTCAATCCCCACTCAACACACTCACGGAGAGAGGTGAAAAGCTTTAGTTGTGACTAAGCCTCAAATGAGATTAGTTTGAGTGTGGTAAAAAAGCTTAAAGATGTTAAACCGCCAATAGTGCACATTCTCTCAAAAAACCAATGGTTAATACCTTAAAAAAAATTAGACGGCTCAAAAATAGTTCATAAAATGTTGTGAAAAGAATTGTTTAAATGCTTATAAACTTGTTTGACCAACTTAAACAAACACTCTTTTAAACTAGTTCATTAATTCTCTTTCATATGAAACTTTTCGTAAAATAATATTCGAGTGACACAGTATTTTTCATACATGATTTTTCACCACATGTATGAATAAACTTATTTTGTCAAATTTGGTGTACTAAACTATGAGGTTTTAATCTTATATAAATAAGGAAGACACGCCTTGTGCATTTCAATACAAGTCTATTTCATTTTGCATTTTTATCATTTGAGCTACACAACAAGGATAAACTCTTATCTTTCAACCTAAAACAACACCCGACACTTAAACTATTTGCCCCAACAAGACTTGGTATAAGCCTACATCATTTAATTAGCATATTTTAGTCTAAATTTGTCGAATTTCGGCTCAGTTTGGCTCAAATTGACACATGAGACATCAAGTCCGCCTCTTAGTCTATATGGTATGGTCTACAATCCACCAAACGACTCACGACCTAGTCTAAAAACTCATTTATATCACACAAGTTCATATTCAACGTTTTTGTTTTTTTATGCTATACATTAATCAAAAGAAGATAGTTACTCATAGGAATACATCATAGAGTGAGGTACAAACATACTCACACACACTTATGCATTGCAGTTTGTTAAGTATGTTTCATTTACTCTTGTACTAAAAGCGAAATTTAGTGCAACACATTAATCTTCATGTAATGTATGTTTTTCTTTTGTGATAGATGGTTTGTGTGGGGATTGAGATAAAACTAAAATTTGAGTACGAACTATATTAATAATGGATCTAGATCTATAAAGTATTTGGATGACATAAAAAACAATTTCTTGGCAAATAAGATAAATTTGCATATCACTAACCCTAACACATTCAAGGAGGCCAAAAGACATGGAATGTGGTGGCTGATGAACTTAGATATAGTCGTTAGTGGCTCTTCCCACGGTGATGTTGACACAAGGGGGCCAAAGTCACAACGGTGGCGTTGAGTTTGTGCATCGAAGATTGAAACAATGCAAGAGGGTGAACTCGTGACGACAATATTATTGAGCTCGTGTACGCACAAAGGTTGTGGAGGTTGATATATAGATGTTAGAGCAAGTCACCGCCATGTTGCCAATGAGAAGGAATACTAAGAAGTGAAACGTGATTGAAGTGGAGTGAAGAAGAAGTTATGTTTACGATGACAATTAAATTGCTACTGGCTTATTCATAATAACATTGTCATATTAACATGACGAGGTGTCTATTTCAAAAAAACAAAACGTGACGAGGTCTTTGCAAAATTATTAGTTAAGACTTGAACTCAAAACTTTATTTAAGATGAAACAACTCTCAAAAGGAGGTTTATATATGATGTGGAAAAGGCTGCGTTCAATAAGATTTAAACTTATACCTAAGGTTTAGAAGACTTCTGTCCTACCCATTAGACAATGGACTCTTCCAATTTTTGTCTTCCCGTCTCTTGTTGACTCACCCACTCTGTTTTGCAGAGTTATCAATATTCTACTAAAATTTTAGGGAGGTCCTAGTAAAATTATACTAGTACTTAAGTATAACCCTTCATGTAGATCCTAGTAAATTTACAAGTACTTAAACAAAACCCCGCAACCTCCTAAGCCCTTGCGGTAGCATCGTGCACGAAGAAACGGCTATGGAGACAGACCCTCACAATCCCAAACAAGCACTAACAAGCACGCGCTTCTCCGACCTGGAGCCGCCGCTGTCCGAGCCAGTTCTCGAAGCCCTAACCCAAGGCGGATTCGAGTTCTGCACGCCGGTTCAGGCCGCCACCATCCCCTTATTATGCAACTACAAGGACGTCGCCGTCGACGCCGCCACCGGTTCTGGAAAAACCCTAGCCTTTGTTGTTCCTCTCGTCGAGATCCTCCGCCGCGCCTCTTCCTCTCCTAAGCCTAATCAGGTTCACCATCACTTTGATTTTCTTATTCTCTGTTTGGTCGCCGAGAAACTATGGGGGATAAATTAAAACAAGAGAAAATGGCTACAAAACTAAAATTTGAACATGTAGTTGGATTTTTTTGGCAAAACGAAAGGAACTTGGATTGAGCAGGTGAAAATCATCAGTTCAACTTAGATAGTTAGCTGAGTGGAGGTTTTCTTAGTTGGACTTTTTTGGCAAAACGAAAGGAACTTGTGAAAATCATCAGTTCAACTTAGCTAGTTAGCTGAGTGGAGGTCTTCGTTTGAGGCTTTAATCTTTATAACATAAGCTGTGCTGTTTGGGAAATTTGAGTCCACCATGTTACAGCGTATATTTTTTTAGGAACTTATAGGTGTGTGATGCTTAAGTTCTTCTTAGTGAGTACATAACTGGGTATTAAGGCTGGGAAGAACTTGAATCCTTTAATTAGTTCATATTAATGCAACTTTTTTTTTCTTTTTTCTTTATGGACTTTGTCTAATATTAGGCACACATGTCTTATGTACTTGTGTTGACATTATTATTATCAATTATAGTTGAAATACTTATTGTCGGGAAGTTGTAATCTTTTATATTAGCGTAGTCCGGATTAGTTGCCAATAATTATGGTGTTGGTTTATGAGCTTAGTTTATGCATTTCCTTTAGGTAATGGGGGTAATAATTTCCCCCACGAGGGAGCTGTCATCACAAATATTCCATGTTGCTCAACCTTTCATTTCAACATTGCCAAATGTCAAGTCCATGCTTCTTGTTGGTGGAGTAGAAGTAAAAGATGATATGAAAAAGATAGAGGAGGAAGGAGTAAATATACTGATAGGCACGCCTGGAAGGTTATACGACATCATGGAACGCATGGATATATTGGATTTTCGGGACCTCGAGGTTTGTTTCCTGCCATTGTTCCTTAAATGCCCTAAAAGCTTTTATAGTCTGTTTCATATCAATGTTTGGCATGAATATATTTGAGTATTACTTCAATGCTACAGAGGAATGATACTGGCTTCAATAACACCAGTCTGTGATGTTACAATTATCATTATAGTTTACCTCGAAGATCTGTTTACAGTTATGCTCATATATATTCTTAAATTCTGTAGGCATGAATAGTTGGTGTCTGATTTGAATATAAACTCTAAATGTTATATATTAATGTATATCATATATGAAAATTAGTTTGAGATGTTCAGTTGAGATAGCATGTAACATTATAATTACAATATAATTTATTAGTAAATGTGTTGTTTGGAACAGATTTTGGTTTTAGATGAAGCTGATAGGCTATTGGATATGGGATTCCAGAAGCAGATAACTTCCATTATATCCCGCTTACCAAAGCTTCGTAGAACTGGTCTTTTCTCAGCTACTCAAACTGAGGAGGTTGAAGAACTAGCAAGAGCAGGACTGAGGAATCCTGTGAGGGTTGAAGTTCGAGCAGAAACAAAACTTATGAATGATTTGAAATCATCACAGCAGTTAGCCTCTTCCAAAACACCATCAAGCCTTCTCATTGAGGTACACTGTATGCAAGTTTGCATTAACAAATCAACCTCTATTTTCTTAATTTCTGTTTCATCTTTTGGACTTGCATTTGCTCAGGGTTTCATTTGCCATGTCTGATGGTTTGGCTATATTAGCATCAACACTTGTTTGATTTTCGTAAAAACACTTTTATCATGTCATTACTCGTAAGACGTTAGCCTTCTAAAATTAATACTTATTTTGGTTAGTTCCTGAGCTTTGGTGTTATGGGTTTAGGATTGGATCTGAATCATAAACATCAAATAGAACTAATAAAATATGCAATATGACTAGCAGCACCGTTGGCTAGGTAGTATATTTCTGTAAGCAGTGTGACAGGTCCTCCTATTTTTATCATTTATCTTAGAAGTTAATTTATCCTTAATTATGCAGTATCTGATATGTGAAGCTGATAAGAAATCAGCACAACTCGTTGATCTCCTTATGAAGAACAGGTCTAAAAAAATCATAATGTAAGTTTCTCGAGATTTGTCCTGCAGGTATGGTTAGTGTGATCATAGATTAAGGCCAATTATGTCCTGATTGTTTGCTAATATAGTGTTCATGCTTGTCCAGATACTTCATGACTTGTGCCTGTGTTGACTATTGGGGAGTGGTTCTACCTTGCCTTTCTGTTTTGAAGGGTTTTTCTTTGATCCCTCTCCATGGCAAGATGAAGCAGGTATTTTTTTAAAGATTATCACCCTCAACCAATATCTTCGATTATCAATTTGTTGACTGATCATTGCATAAACTTATTATTTATTTATTTGTTTACCTTGTGTCTGATAGACTGCACGGGAGAAAGCATTATCTTCGTTTACATCACTTTCCAGTGGCATTCTTCTATGTACTGATGTTGCAGCTCGCGGCCTTGACATTCCTGGTGTTGATTGTATTGTACAGGTGGATTAGTTAATACTTAGATGGTGTAGTATAATTTTTAATGCTTTCTATAATACTTAGTATACTTAACTGTCAGCCAAACCATATGATTTCGTATTCTTTTTAGTGAAACATGATCACCATTTATCTGTAATTCGTGAAAGATTAACGATACTTTTTCTCTGTGTCTAAGCAGTATGATCCTCCTCAAAATGCAAAGGTCTTCATACACAGAGTTGGTCGAGCTGGTCGAATGGGTAGACAAGGAAGTGCCATAGTCTTTTTATTGCCAAAGGTGTTATCCTCATGACTATGTTTGTAACATATTAATTTTGTTTGAGCAACTTTTTTTTTTCTTTTTCCCCTGCTTGGTTACCAATGATATGTGTTGGTCTTCAGATATGACAAAAGTAACTGTATTTGTTTTCTGGCTTTGCAGGAGGATGCTTATGTAGAATTCTTGAATATTAGAAGGGTTCCTCTCCAAGAGAAGAAATTGTCGAATGATCCTCCTGATGTTGTTCCTCAGGTCAGTGTGATGTGGTTCAGTCATTCAGTGACCCTTATAATCTATAGGAACAATCTTGTTTGAAACATTGGCATACTTTAGTAACACCTTGGAAAAAAATAACCATATGAAAATATTACTCTCCCAAGATGTGTGCCTATATATGACTTTGTTGTAACAAATTCAAGTGGTTCTTTCTAACTTATTATAGGGTTATTGTTGATAATTCATGAATAACTGACTTATCAAATAGGAAAGAGGGCACTTTTTTTTGGGATGGAGGGAGTAATTTCCATGGAACTTTGTTTAGTTATTCGGGGATAAACTTCAGAATTCTCTTTTCAGTTGTGTATGGTGCTATCATGGTATTATATTGGTATTTGATTTGACTGCCCAAAATTCAGCATAGTTAATTTGATACATATATGCTGGAATATGATATGATTTCCAAATACCAATGTGTTTCTCCATTTAACTTATTCTTGTTCAGTGTGACTCACGATTATTCCTACTAATTTATGTTTGATTGTCATTTCCATACCAAGGAAGGAACGTAGCTTAGCTTTGCCACTAACTGCTTGCTTATAAATTATTTGATCTGAAAGCATGTCCTCAATCACATATTCTGTTTACTCATCTGGTCTAGTGGTAAACTGTTGTTTCAAAACTTGTTCAGATACGGTCTGCTGCTACAAAGGACCGTGATGTCATGGAAAAAGGACTGAGGGCATTTGTTTCTTATATTCGTGCGTATAAAGAGCATGACTGCTCGTACATTTTCAGGTTATGAAGTGTTCTTATGGAACTTCTTCACGTGAACATATGCACTGCTGTGTCTTTTATGCTTTTACTAACTATTCTTTGATTTGTCTTTTTTCAGGTGGAAAGAACTTGAGGTTGGGAAATTGGCCATGGGGTTTGGCTTGTTACAACTGCCTTCAATGTCTGAAGTAAAGAACCACTCACTCTCTGCGGAGGGTTTCACTGCAGTTGAAGACATTAATGTGGATGAGATTAAGTTCAAGTAAGAATCTTCATCTCTATTTATTCAACTATTAAGGTAGGATCCATTTAGTCTGAGTAGCAATTGATTCACAGTTAGGGCAAATGAAAATTCCTCTTCACGGTCACATTTCAATAAATGATGCTATTTCCATGCTGGGTTTTATACTCTGTTTTCCTTCAATCATTTGCCATAGGCTCCATTTGGATCTCTTAAGGAATAGAGAAGGAAAAAGGGTATAATGAAACTCTTAGTTTAGCTATTTCCTTTCCTTTTTGTTGCGTTTTCTGAGATCCAAGTGGAAGAAATCTGAAAAGAGATCGTCGTTTGTCCTTTTCCTCAAGGGCGTTCATGTGCTCAGAAATTGATGAGATTGAAATTTACTCTTACGGTAGACGATAGTGCAATATATGAAATCAGCTATAAACCCAATCACCACGCCCTACTTGCACGTGAACATGTCTCAAATGCATAACTTCTAATTCATGATGATAATCTTCAGGGATAAATCTCGGGAGAAACAGAGGAAGAAAAACTTGCAAGCAAAGAAAGAAGCGAAAGAGCAAGAACTGAAATCCCGGGTGCAGAACAAACCCCCCAAAGCTGCAGCTACCGTTACAAGGAAGAAGACTGCCAAACAGAGGCGTGCAGCCCAGACAGTCGAAGACGAGGAGGAATTGACCCGGGATTACCGCCTACTGAAAAAGCTTAAAAAGGGGGCGATTGATGAAGGCGAATTCGACAAGTTAACAGGAATGGAAGATCTGCTTTGAAATGCTTTTTTCACTTAACGATTATAAGAAGAGAAAGTGCAGGTAAATGCTCAAATTCCCAAGACAATTTGAAGTGCTGGGATTGCATGGAGAAAGCACAGGTTTGTAAAGCAGAGGATTTCAAGTAATTATGTGTTAAATCGTATTTTCTTTCTTTCTGTAGTGTTACTTTATTCAGATCCACAAGTTTTGTAGCTCTAGTAGAAAAACGATAAGTATTGATATTTAATTACTTCGTCATGTTGAATGAATAGATGAAGAGTAGAATAATTTTAGTCCTTGCTATTGACTAGTCCTAAACTATGAATCTTTGCTGTGTTTTTCTTTTCTATGAGCCTTTTCTTCTAATAACCGAGTTTTTTTCTTTTTCTTATAACATCTCTTAAATTTGATACTTTTCAACTCTAATTAGAAAAATATATCAGGAAATTGCACTCTCTAATGTATTATACACCTTATGCATATGAACTATAAACATGCCATAAGAGCTGGATAAAAAATAGGTTTATACTACTAAAATGTCACATGATAAAATTGTAAACCCTGCACTAGTGCTAATGGAAAGTCATGATATAAATAGAGATTTTGTCATTGATGTAAGGTTTGTGAAGATAATACATTCATGATATGTAGCGGCTCTCAAGATCATTCACATTTGAAATAAGAGAAAGAAGCCAGTTTGGATATCTACTGATTGTCCTCGTAGTGGTGATAATAAACCTCATATTTATTTCATCGATAAATATATAATAAACAAAAAAAAATCACTTGCTTTCGTAGAAAACGTTCATAGAAGAATTTCATGTTTCATTTGTTTTAGGAAAATAATTTTCCTTTTGTTGCAAGTGTATGATACATCGGAGTCAATTTTCAAACATTCGTACGGGCAAGGAATTTCATGTTTTACTGTTTTTGGGAAAGCAACTTTTTGTTTTGTTGTCGTTGCAGCAAGTGTATGATATATGGGAATAACCTTTTCAAAAATTAGCTTAATTTAAAAGCAAGTTTTGTTTGTATGATGAGAAAATTCAAAAATGAAGAAAAGAAAAAGCGGGATAAAATTCAGTTCACATTCCAAGCTAATCGATATAAACATTTTTGTGCATAAAAATATAGATATGAAACATTCGTTTCTCACAAGGATGTGACTCGAGAGTGGAGACTGAAACTGAAGAGTGAGGACTTGTTGTTTGCTTCACAAACGTCAACGATCGATAAAAACAGCCGCCCATCTCGGGAATCTTCATGTTATGTTCAGAGCTGATTGGCTCTTACATGGTTCCTCTTCTTCGCGCCTATTTAGACCGCCAAACCCTAGTTCTCCTCCGCAACTTCCTCGATTCAATTCACCGCAAGCTCCGATTCTTCACTCTGTTCCTCACAATGTCACAGTCCAGCTCCCACCAATCCTCTCCTCCCTTCGATCCCACCAAGCCTTCGGTTCCAATTTCGTACCCAATCAAGACCCTCGAAGACCTCGAGTCGCGCTCCTATTTCCACTCCTTTCACTACCCTTTCAACAAATCCTCTGTTCCGCTTCAAGCTCCGTCTCGGTCGTCGCCGAATCGGCCCAGGAATCTGCTCTGCCATGACATGGCGGGTGGTTACTTGGACGATAAGTGGGTTCAGGGAGGGTCCAATGAGGGTGCCTATGCGATATGGCATTGGTATTTGATCGATGTTTTCGTCTACTTTGCGCATAGTCTGGTTACTCTGCCTCCTCCGTGCTGGACCAACACAGCTCATAGACATGGAGTTAAGGTATGTTGGTTTTTTATTTTGTTTTCGAGAACTGGGTTGAATTGGGCTTGGAATTTGGAGCATGTTTTGGTTCAAATTTGAACTTGTCTACACTATTGTGGCTTGATTATGCTTTTATTTTTGTATTTAAATAATTGGTGAAATGATTATGGACTCTGATTATGATAAAAAAAGGGTATACATATACATATCTTTTGTGTAATTTGAGTGAAGGGATGGGTTGAAATTGGGATTTGGGATTGGACTGTGTTCTTGTTCAGTTTCCAAAGTTTGCTATAGAAGAATGGTTTGGTTCTCCTTTCTTGGTTCTTCAAAAGCATGAATTTTCAGCTTCTTAAAGGCTTGTGCACATTGAAATGATTCAAGTGACATGATGGAGGAAAATCTATATGTAATGTTCTTGCTTGTGCACATGGAACCTAAGGTGTTGGGGACTTTCATCACAGAATGGGACGAGGGGAGACTTATATGCAATAAGTTGCTCTCAACAAAGGAATCCGCTCAAATGTATGCCGAGTGTTTGGCCGAGCTAGCTGCTGCCCTGGGATTTGATGGCTGGCTGGTATTTTTCTTCTTACCAAATCCTCTATTGCTATTTTTTTTTATTTAAATTCCTTTTCTATTTTGCATCTAATTGATGTCCAATTTTGTGTATAGAGCTCTTTGGGCATGCCTTTCCACTAGTTGTTTACGTTATTCATTGCAGTGAATGGATCCTTTACGTATATTTAAGATGGAAGGGCAATAGTTTTCAATATTGAGGTGCAAAAAATAGTTATCTGCATCCAAAACATTTTAAACATTAGTAGCATTGCTACATAAATGAGTAGTTTTTTAAAAGTTAGAATGCATATGCACCTACACAGGCAAATAACATTTTACTTGTTATGGACAAGAAAAGAAATTTTAAATTGACTGGATTTCATTGTTTTTCCAGAGAAGGAGTGGATAAAAAATTATAGTTAATTTACTTTAGTTTTTTGAAGGCTTATCTTTTGCTTTCCTCTCTTACTTGACATAGATGATGTTAATTGCAGATTAACATGGAGGTTGACCTGGACTTGGGGCAAATCCCAAACTTGAAAGAATTCGTCCGTCATTTGACCCAGACTATGCACTCCTCAGTACCTGGATCTTTAGTGATATGGTGAGTGCTAGAGATTCCAGTTTATGACTTCCTTCTCTTTTTTTTTTGCACTGTGAACCTTTTTACAATGACATTCTGTTGTTGGTATTGCAGGTATGATAGTGTTACAATTAATGGTAATCTTGCATGGCAAAATCAACTGAATGAAAACAATAAGCCCTTCTTTGATATATGTGATGGCATATTTATAAATTATACGTGGAAGGTATTGCTTTATTTTGTTCTTCTATAAAAGGCAAATTTTGCAATACCTGTCTTCTCTTGTACAAAGTCTTCTTTTTACCATTCAGGAAGACTATCCAAGACTTTCAGCAGCTGTTGCTGGTGAGAGAAAGTATGATGTCTACATGGGTATTGATGTATTTGGAAGAAACTCTTATGGTGGTGGACAATGGAATGTAAGTGGTGCGTTAATCATCATAAATTTATCTAGACATATTGTTGAATCTGATTTGATTTATGGGTTTATCCTAATTTGATAGATTATGTTGGAAAATATGCCACAAATGAACTTCATGCAATGCATATTTTCTTATTCTACTGAACTATGTATTATCTAGCAAGGTATTTTCTTTCTGCATTAAGGAATTACAGTAGCAGTGTATTCAGAAGTATGGAACTTTGTTCTCATGTTTCCTGGAGGATTTGATTAGTTAAAGAGCTCAAGATCTACACAACATGCAATAATCAAAATTTTCTATCATTTTTGTGCACATAATCCATCTTAGATTCGATGAATCAAAAGGAGATTTATCACAGACCAAACATGAAAATATTTATAAAAAAATTGTGTGAATGAGTTTTTTCCCCATATATAGTATATACATGCTTACCTTACCTTTTTTTTTTTTTTGGACAAATGGCTCTAAGAGTTCAGTCTGTTAGAGTTGTGAAGTTTGTACCAAAGTGAGAAAGATGCCCTTCTATCAAATAAGAAACTTTTGGCATTCCTGAACTATGGTGAACCAGAGTTAGAATAAGTCACCTTTTTATTGACAAGTTAGAATATGTTAATTGGTAGTTATTCTTGTAGACTTTACTTGTTTCATTCATCATTGGTATGGTAGTGGTTACCTTCTTACCATCAATTGTTTATTTAGTGCATCTGTAACACGTATCAGCTAACAAGATTCTGGTGTTTGCAATTGGATTCTTACATTGCAATATACCTTGTTCTCGCAATGGAGGAATTCTAATAATAATAACACCTTTTCATATCAGACAAATGTTGCACTTGATTTGTTAAAGAAGGATGATGTGTCAGCTGCCATATTTGCTCCTGGATGGGTCTATGAAACCGAACAAAAACCTGATTTTCGAACTGCTCAAAACCGGTAACAGACCTTATTGTTTCTGGTTCATTCCTCGTAGTTCATATTTTAGTTCATATTTTGTTATACTTTTTAGCTTATGTCCTTTAAGTTGTTTATATGATAATTTTTTACCAGCTTCTTAGTCATATACTTTTAACTTTTGCAGCTGGTGGGCTCTTGTGGAGAAATCATGGGGTGTAGTACAAAACTATCCCAGAACACTACCATTTAACTCCAATTTTGATCAGGTTGCCATATGGAGTTTCTTTGTCTTTCTGATATTTATAAATTCTTGATATCTTATTTTAATTTTTGTTATTTTGATCAACTTCATGTGGCCCTAGTTTACTTAACATTTGTGCTGATCTTTCAGGGTCATGGCTATCATATATCTGTTGATGGAGAGCAAGTATCTGACAGTTCATGGTGTAATATTTCATCCCAAGGTTTCCAAGTAAGCATCATGAATGTGATATAAATAATCAACTAATGTATCGATATAAATAGTCAAATCTTGTTATTAATTCATGATGCCATCGTCAATTTTATTGATGTGTTTTTTCTTCTTTGGTTCTTATTGTGGCAGCCCTTCCTTGAATTCAATGGTGACCCTACTCCGGATACTATTGAGGTTCTTGTTAAGTAAGTACTAATGCTCATATGTATGCTAGTAATATGAATTTGTGGTCTATGAAGTGTTTGTGAAAAGAAATACAGCATACTATCTACTCGGATATCATGTGTAGCAAGAAGAGTAGAAATATGTGAAATAATTATCTCATCTTAGACTATTTTGATTGTATTATAAGGCTTCAAATAGGGCTCCTTCCGTCATTCTCTTGTGGATTAGCAGAAGCAACCCATAGTATTCCTTGTAAATCAAAACTGATTTCCTTTACAGTGCACTACCTATTAAACTTCATTTGTGGCTTTGATAATCATACAATGCTTGCCAACTACTACCTCCGTTTCAAATTAAATGTCATCCTAGAGTCCAATTTTTGTTTCAAAATAAATGTCACTTTCTATTTCTATCACACATATACACATGGTTTTCCCATAATGTTCTTCGTCAAATGACTTTCATATGAAAGATAGTGGACTAGCAATGATGAGTTTTTTGTTTTTATTTAAGGGTAAGAAAGTCATTTAACATCTTTCTTTAATACAATATTTGTGAAAAACTCTAAAACGACATTTAATTTGAAACGGAGGTAGTATTATTGTTTATCCACATACTTCTGGTCTTCCTTCAGAACTAGCCATGATATTGAATATAATAATATCTTTCTCAGTGAAGTGACGTAGCGCGTTGCTTTGTTACAATGAGCTGTATCCTTACTAATTTTTCCATTATGGTTTTGAGTTCTGACTAGGTACAAGTATCCTTTCACTGAATTAACCATATTTCTGCGAATTGCAGCTTTAAGGATGCATCATATAGTGGAGGAGGAAACATCACATTTAAAGGAACTCTTGGAGACAATGCTTATTTCACAACAAGGCTCTTTCGGGGGCAACTTCTTTTGGGTGATTTACCCGTCCATTTTACATATTCAGTAAGACATCTTCTTATAAAGTGTTGTCAATAATAATCAGTCTTTCCACACATCTTACACTCTTATCATGTATATAGCCATTTAGAGCTTTTGCCATTAATAACTGTGAACATCACCTTTGTCGGTAGGTGAAATCTGACGGGAGCTCTTTGGTGGGACTTTCTCTCGAATTCTCATCCGATACAAGTGAAAGAACATCAGTGCTTCTAGCATCTCGGGGAAATACCTTGCTGACTATGAACCAGTTTGCAAGCAAATTCAGTAAAGTAATCATGCCACTTCAAGTTAAACAACTAGATACGGCCCCAGGTTGGGTCTTACAGGAGAGTAGCATTGCAATGAATGGATCCACGTTAACGGAAATCCATGCTGTATGCTACAAGTTAAAACCCGAACACGGTGAACTGAGCTCAGAATCCAGAGCAGTAGCTCATAGCTCAGCAGAATTCGCTGCAACACTGGGTCATATTTCAATAAAAACTTCACAACAAAACTCAGATTTTCCTCCCTCTACTTCATGGCTAGTTGAGGGTCAGTTTATCCAATGGACTTCTTCAGGTTCTGAAGGCGACAAGTCCCTAAGTGGTAAAATTGTATGGAACCTGAAGAGCGGGGAAGATGTGCCATTCCCTAAATACAATATATACGTAGAGAAGCTATCAAAACATGTGGTCGTGAACATGGATGGAATGGCAGAAGCAAATCATGAATATCTTGGAGTTGCACAAGTCCAAGCCTTCTACATTTCTGACTTTGCAGTTCCTGCGGGCACTTCTGGTCTCAAAATTGTCATTCAGTTGTGTGATGTGGACGGGGCTTGCCAAAAGCTGGATGATTCTCTGTTTCTCCAACTGGACGTCGAAGGTTAGACAATTTTGCCTTCGCAATCTTTATTTTCCCTTCCTTTTCGAAGAGAAGGCAAATAATGTTGTATTATGTATGCGACTAGTTGTTTAGTGCACCGCAAGAATGATAAAAGGATCAGTTGTTAATGTATTCGCTAGTTCACTGGTAGGACAATAAAATCATGACGAAATTCGTTCTATCGACAGGATCCTTACATGCTTTGATAAATATTTTGATTCGTCTGATGATATTATTGTCGATAGATTCTTTTATTCATGATCTGAATGCAACATGTTTGCAAATTATGTCAAGAAGAAGCTGAAAGTTTTGAACATATTTTTCAGCCGGTGTGACTGTTAAAGCAAAGCAAACATCCAAAATGCAGATTGTTTATCAGAAAACAAAACTGAGATGGTTTATCCAAATTGCAGTAAAATGCTTATAATAAAAAAGTGTACTTATGAATTTTGCAACATCAAATATGTACAGTAGAATGTTATCAGAATTGAAAAGTTTAATAGTAATCTATCTTATCAAACTGGGCTTATTGACCTGTTTAGACCTTGTTGGGCTCACACATTTTGTAATTGTGTTGTGTTGTGTTCATGTTGAGCTTTCAAAACACGCACACATGATTAACTAGTCGTGTTGTGACACGTATGACACGTCAGTGGCGGACCCACTAGAGTGAATGGGGTCAACTGACCCCACATTATTGGAAAAAAATATTTTTTTACTTATATTTGTTCTTTTCAAAGATATAATACCACTCAATTGACACTCCAAAATTTTGAGATATTGCATTATAATATCATCAAATTCAATATAGTTTGGTAAGAAACTCCTTAAACTTTATTGGTATTTGTTATAATTTAAATCATTACAAAAACGCTACAATAAATCAATTAAACGAAATATTAAATACAATTAAACACAATTTTAATAAACACGGTTTCAATCACATAAGCACAACATACTCAACTTAAA
>JAYMTA010000848.1:0-23683 GCA_036897625.1 Pelargonium cotyledonis
TTGGTGGAGCTTCTCGGCGGTGGAGGCAGGGGAGCCGGAGGAGAGGGCGGTGGAGGAGAAGGAAGTGGAGGAGAATGAAGGGGAGAGGAAGGCGGAGAAGATGGGATCGGAAGCGAAGGAGTAGAGAGGAGAGGAAGTGGCGAAGGCGGTGGCGGCGGAGGAAGTGGGGTTTTTGAAGGTGGAGAGGCGCTGGAGAGGGGAGGAGGGCGGTGGCGGAAGGGACGATTTTTCAATAACCGCCGGTGACGCCATTGTTCGGTGGCTGTGTAACTGATTAAACTGAACTTCCTTCAAGTCTGGGAAGTGCTGTCGGTAATGCAAGTTCTGGTCATTTTATTAAAAATCAAAAATAAAATTCATGTAAATATCACTATATCAATATTATATGAGTACTATTTAACTCATCAATTATTCAAAAGTGAATTTGGAGTAGATTTATTTAAACTTCAAATATGGAGTTTTGGATTCAAAATACGCCTTAGTTTCAAAGTGGGACTATTCTTCTCTGAAATGACTAAAAAAACACGGAAGTTGAAACTTGAGACATAAAAGAAAATCAAAAGTTTATCAACTTTTTGGCCCAACTTGCCTTGGACACAAAACTTGATACTTTATTGAGTTCTTAACAACATTCACATGCACAAAGAACTGGAGCAGAAACTGTTAACTGAAATCACATCCACAACAATGCTGAATTCATTCTTTGCAACAGAAAACCAGTGTTTGCAAATTCATTTTCTTCTTCCAAGAACCTCCAAAACAGGTCTTCCACTCAGATCTTTGAGACATCTTCATAGTCTTCTCCTTGAGAATGTGACAGTAACTGCACTGAGCTTGTGAGATGATATTCTGTTGATGTTCCTCCATTCAACATACTGCGAACCTGGAGCTTGCATCAAGTATTCGATCTTGCAAAGTGAAGCAAGCAGTGACGAGTTCACTAGAATTGGTATCGTGGACATGGGCGGGTGCCGGAAGAGCGTGCTTGTGCAGGAAGTTCTCAGCAGCCTTAAATTCCGCAATGGGTTTTCTCCTGTAAATCAGATTTCAGTGGAGTTAAAATTCTCGCAAAGATTGAGATTCTTCACTTCTGTGTGGCACATAATTCGCATTCAAAAAGTATTTCCAAAGAATAGAGAACCATTTGTAATGCAATTTCCGAACACTATGATCCCTATTGCCGGTTCTTAATATAAGAATAGCAAAGAATTTTGAGTTCATACAGTGTTAACAAACATTTCATGACCAGAATCACCATTTTATAGATGGTGATTAGCAATCTATTTATTATCCCAAATGTAAATCTCAACCCTTTTCGCGCCAACCATCTATGAGCTTTATTGTTCGGGTATGTTTTCACACAGATTGGTACATGAATGTTCCCTATGACAGTTTCATGGACTATGGAAACGAAGGTATTCTAAATTCTCAGTACTTCTCAGAATAGTTAATATCATACTACATAGTTATTGAAAAAGCAAGACGAAAGTGACAGCACTTACATTATCATAGAGGCTTGGCTTTAGGATCACCCTTCCTGACAATGCTATACGTGTTTTTGCTGATCTCGTCACATTTGACCTCCCAATGACTCAACTGATCAAAATCTTTAACTAACTTCTCCAGTTGTTCTATCTTCAAATTCTTCAGATACTTCAAAAACAAAATCTCAACTTTCCATTTATCTGTGCTCGTAGTCTTATCATCCCAACTACAGAACTCTCCGCCTCTTATATATAGCTTCTTCAAATTCTTAAGTCCACCCGGGTTCAGCCACTCTGGCTTATTTGCTTCCGGGATGCCTCTGAGATCCAGTTTCTCCAAATTCGGTGGAAACCTTAAAGATTTCATGTTATCTTGATTCCATTTCCTAGGATTCACTCCCCACGATATTCCTAAGCAACGGAGAGACTCGATATCCTTCAACTTGGCAAACTCGAATTCTTGGATCACAGCCGTCCTTCCAATGTGTATGCTCAGCCTCCTCAGTTTCTTCAAGTTAGCCAGATCGCGAATCTTGCAGGGAGTTTTCTCAGCTTTTCCCATAACAAAACCCTTGAGCACTTGGAGAGAAGACAGCTTATCTATCCCCTTCGGCATGCTTTCGAGCAAGTAACACTCAGACACATCAAGATGCGTGAGCCTCCTCAAAGCTCCAATATCCGAAGGCAACTTCTCGAGATTGAAACAAGCTCTGAGATCAAGAATCTCGAGGCTAATGAGTCCAACAACCGAAGATGGGATCTCGGTAATTCTTGACATCCCTCGAAGGCTGAGGTATTTCAAGTGCTTCTGAGACCCCAAACCCTTCAAGAACTCTTCATCTTCTACCTCAATGTGGTGTTCAGTCGAAAACTGCCACCGGCCAAGTTGAAGAACAGTGAGCATCTTCAACCTCGAGAGCCATTCGGTTCCTACCTCAACATATGACTCATTTACGTTGAAAATAGACAGTAAATTCTCTTCCCTGCCAGCTAATGGGTTTTGAATCGAGCTAGAGAAATAATTTTGATTGCCAAAAACCATGAAAGCTCTACGAGAATCAATGGAATCGTTATAGGGTGTACCGGCGAAATCAAGATTGAAGAAGCTAGCTTCTCGAGCCACCGAGATCAGCATCCGGCGAATCCAAGGATTCATTGTGCAGCCATTAATGCTCCGGCTACTGACTCTCTCCAAAATGAGACTGCTCCGATGATCCAGCTCCTCCTCGGAGTTGGACGGGTAGATCAGACCTCTCTCGACGAGTTTCAGGAAAATTTCTTCACCCACCTCCTCGGCCGTCTTGGCTCCGGCTGCTCGGATCAGACCCTCGCCGATCCACCAGTAAATCAGCGGCCTTTTCTTGATAACCGAGTTCTCCGGGAAAATCACGAAACAAAGCAAACAGAGCTTCAATTCGATGCTCTCGAGTTCGTCGTAGCTCCGCCGGAGATCTCCGTTCAAAAGAGTCCACAGCCGCTACTCCGTCACGCGCCGCTCCGACCACTCCTGCGCCCACTGGCGACGCACCCGGTTCCGGCATCACCTCCCCCGGACCCATCGAGTCCTCGAGACGGCCGATTGTGCGCGCGATGAGATCCAAATGCGATTTGGGGTCGAAATCTTCGGTTCGCGGTTCGAGGGCGAATTTGGCGATTTGGCGCTCCAAGGCCGTGAAGTGATCAGTGAAAGTTCGCTCCCATGGCCTGAGCCTGGGGAGGAGAACGCTCATGGCGTTGAGCTTAACTTCGATTTTCTGGAAGGTCAGTAGCTCCGGATCGGCTATTGCGGCGGCGGATTCGTCGCGCTTGTCCCTGAAATTAGGCCCGGCGGTGATGGCCATGGCTTTGTTGAGGTGGTTGAGCATCTTGGGAAGCGATTTGTCGGGCTTGATCTGGATCGCCATGTTCGCTGAAACTGTGGAGTCAACGGTATATGTGACTCTGAGAAGAAGAAGATGGAGCAGAGCAAAACAGAGCAAACAGCAAGAAACAGCCAAAAAAAAAAAATGCTTCTCTAACAAAGACTTTTTTTCACTGAAAATAAAAAATAAACCTTTTGACTTAATGTCACTACAATTTTATCTTTCTTTCCGCGGAACATAACGGTTAATTTTTCTTCTTCCCGATCTATCCACATCGAAAGATAAGTCTGTTTATGTCTTAGTTTGGATTTCGAACTATATTAGTTTTGAATCGATTTATTCTATGACAATGTCGTCTAACTATATTCACGTGATAAAAGTATTTATATTTTCTATGAAATTGACATAATATTCGAGTGACAAGTTAGCTAAATTTTTGAACATTACAAATTGATGTGGCGATGATGTTACTCAATTGGACAAAGCTCTGGCCAATGCGAAGGTATAATATATAGTCTAGTACACTCCGCCATATGTCCCATTCAAGAAAGCAAAAAGATTAGCTTGCATGAACATGAACAAGTCTCTGTTGCCTAAAATGACAGAACACATCTAGCTCACAAAAATAAAGAATGTAAATTTTATTATTTATAATTAAATCACTAAATCTATATGAACTAATAAAACAAGATCAAGAATGTTTACAAGAATCAAAACCAAGAAACAGAAGAATAGTTACAATCATCGTCCCAAACAAAACAAGAACACTACCTATAAAGAATCAAATTAGCTTCCTCTAAAATTCTACAATTAAAACGAACAAATTCAACAAAGAACGACCTTAGCAATCAGATATGGCCGCCACAGCAGAGGAAGAAGAAACAGAGGGTCGAGACCAGAACCACAGCTTCCACAACAGAGACCACCTTGAAGACCACATCGTCCATTATTGTCTTCTGCAAGTCCAGTCTCTTCCACTTGAACAGACCCGAGAACCTCCATGGCCTCATCTCCTTGCTCATCATCTTCTTCAGCGACCACCTCTGCTGCACCTTCTTCTCTTCCATGGCTGCTCTGTTTCTTGAGTTCTTGAATGCTCTGTTTCTTGATTGTGGAGATGGCATTTCTATATATACGTGGAGAAAGATGGTTGGGTTGGTGCTTTGGTTTCTTCAAAAAGAAGTGTTTAGCTGGCCGAGGAGGGGTGTTTTGGGTGTTTCACAGGGGTTGTGGTGGAAGAATAATATAGCTAGGCCAGCAAGAAAGAGTGATTTTGGGAAATTTATGAAGCCTACCTGTTTGCCACAAAAGTTGCTCATAAACAAGTTTTGGGAAATATTCTCATTTTCTTTAGCTTTTTCTATTAGTGAATTGTTGTCAAATCTTCAAGAATTTGATTCTCTTTCTATTTTGCTAAACAAGCTCTTGCAATTCCAAAATTGGCAAAGAGAACCAATCTTGAAGGAAAAGATTTGATCTTCTCAAATTAGAGGTTCGTGCGTGAATTTTGCATATATTTATCGATGGATTAACATATATTTATTGGACAAAATTATCAATCTACTTCTATACATTTATCAGTGTAAAAACTAACGTGTAACTACATAAGTAATTGTATGCATTTTTGTATGCAAAAACAACGTAAATGTATCAAATACACATAAATAAACGTTTCCCTAAAGTTGTTATAAGTTGTCACAGTTTTGAGCCCTAAGGGCATTTGTTATATAAATATTGTAGGTATTTCATATCTAACTCTGTGAAAAAAGGAAGTGAACATTTATTTTAAGACAAAAGAACGACACTTCTCATAATCTTTAGAACTCAATATTATGAATAGTTTGTATCGTCAGCTATCTATTTTCACTAATATATCTTGATGTTCAATATAAGACCGGTGTATTTATAGCTCCGACTGCTGCGGCTAAACGTTGTGTTTATCTTTTCGCAATGCTTCAAGAAAACAAACAAAATTGAACATGTGGATGATGTTCTTGTCAACCCTAAACATTACTATAAACAAATTGAATGGGACATTATGTTGATAGCTTTTCATATAATATACTTGAGATTGTGTGTCAAGAAGACCAAAACTAGGGATTCTTGCTGGCTCCAATTTTGTATTGGCCCATTGGAGAAGTTGTGTAGAGAAAGTTGTCTTGTTCCCCAACAACTTTGTGTATATTATTATTGTTATCTTCTTTAGCTCCAACGGCTCATAGTGACTTAGTCTTGTGTCCGTTATTGCTTATGTTAGGTGACTTTCTAATTATAGCTTTTCAACGGCTAGTTCTTTAATATAAAAACTAACCATTCATGAAAACACTTTCATTATAGAGTTCACATGTATTGCAAGAATTGGTATTGCAAGGAGATTATCATGATTCAAATAGTTGTTTTTTCACATGATATGGTACATTTTTTTTATTATCTTACATGCATGATATTGACATATATGTATTGAGTCATGTCTCATATTATCTCATCTATTTGAAGTGTTTAATTTGGAGACAATGAAAATATATAGATGAAGTTCTTTTGATATATTAGAGGAAACTAAACTCATAAACAAAAATAATTATAACATCTCTCTCCCATTGAATATAAGTTGTATGACATTGTACCATACTTATGTGTTCAAGAGAGTAATTTTATGAATTTTATATATACATCATTAAAATGAACATTTAAATCCAATTCATCTATTAGAGTTAGATAAGTACATGTCATTGGCTTTAAAGTTGAAGAAAACTATCAAAGACCGCAAAAGAAAATGTAAAAAAAAATAATTGAAAAAGAGAGAGAGATACCGAGCTGGTGAACTTAGACTCTCGGGCGAGAGCAACCCAAACTACTAGTATAAAATTTAATAAAATACAAGGTCAGTATTTAGGGGAAATTGTACATTAATTTTATTTGTTAAAATCTTGCATAGTATTGTTAACGAAAAATCACAAATTTAATTTGTAGGTGCACGATTAACACAATTTCAAAATGCCACTTCAATATTTTGAGAAAGTCATACAATGAGTCACGGTTGCATTTTGTTCATCGCGTCTTCTCAACCCCATCTTGATTCCCATGTCCCACCATATGTGTCTTGCAAATGCATCTCATGACCGATAAGGCTCAAAAGTGCAACGAATGGTAATGGTAGGCCCAAAGCGCAACGAATTTTTGGAATCTTTTCAAGACATATAGGTAATGATAGGCCCAAAAGCACAACAAATTTCTGGAACTTTTTCAAGACATATATATACAACCTCATATATAAGAAGATAAAAACTTTGCCTCTTGATTCCCACGTCCCCTAAAACCTTTTCAAGACATATATATACAACCTGATCTATAAGAAGAAAAAAACTTTGCCTCTTGATTCCCACGTCCCCTGGAACCTTTTCAAGACATATATATACAACCTGATCTATAAGAAGAAAAAAACTTTGCCTCATAATTCCCACGTCCCACCATATGTGTCTTGCAACCGGGCTTTTGGAGATCGATTCTGAGACCTCTTCCCACTTACACAACTGGTATAACCAGTTGCGCCACACTTAGTGATTATACTTATTTGTTGTAAGAGGAAAATAAGTTTATTCTTGGTTTTGAGAACATATAATTACTTCACATTCGCACTAAAATTCTACTTAACTAGAATCATATTTAAAAAGTTATTTGAAATTCAAAGTGGACTTCAGGCACGCGTTCTTGCCTCTTGCTATTAACATGCTACTCTAGTGCATACTTCATGAAACCACTAACGATCTGATTAATTGATACATACATTAATTTTGAGAATGATAGACTAATTAATAATCTAATAGAAAGTATATATTTTTCTTTTTGTAAAATAAAAGTGAATCGGCACCGTAACTATAAATCAGACACTCAAAACAATATATTTTTAAGTAAATGATCGAGAAGAATATCAACATTTAATATTCATGACAATTTCTTTACATAAATTTTTAATTGATTACTAACTGAAAAATCAATTAAAAATTTATATAAAAAAACTTATATTTTTTACAAGCCGGGCCTGGAATTAGTCGGGTACGGGTCATGGGTTTTATGGTTTTTGTTTTGACGTTGGGTCATCGTCTTGCTCGATCGGTCAAGCCCCTTCAAGGTTGTTCTAAAACCCCAGTTCATCGGGAAAAAGAAACTCAGTTCTCTCTCAACCTTGCTCCGCCTAGCCCCCAACCATGTACGGAGGCGGTGAGGACCTGAATTTCTCTGCGCACTCTTGTATTCTGGGTGTATATATTTTCATGATTTTTTTTGGTGCACTGTGTGTTCTTCAGATGAGGTCTCAGCCATTGTTGTCGACTTGGGCACGCACACCTGCAAAGCCGGATACGCCGGAGAAGACGCTCCCAAGGCCGTGTTTCCTTCTGTAAGTTCTCTTCTTCTTCTTCGAAAAATTGGTATTTGGGGGAATCTATCTGACCATTCGACAATGTACTCACTTTAGCTTGTAATTGTTGTATGTTTGGTTACCAATTTAGTTCATTAGCTGAAATTTAAGTTTTTTTTTTAAGTACCCACTTTAGTTCTTGAGCTAGAATTGAACTAGCTGTTAGAACCCACCCTTCTGCTTTAGTTTCGGTCTTTTGGGTGTGATAAATTTGCAGCCTTTAGATTATAGTAGACTTTTGGGGTATTTTTGGTGCAAAGTGACCTACTTCACTGTTTTTGTTATGTATTTGAAACTTTTAGGTAATTTTTTTATTTGCCGTTACTGGAGTCTGGAAGATGGTGAATGCCTATAGTCTTGCTAGGGAGTTTATGGTGAGAAACAAAGGTTTTGGAGCAATTGGGCTATTAGTCAAAGCTTTAACTTGTTGGGGTCAAGAACCAATTGTATCTTGTTGGTGCCTTGAGTGAGATAAAAATTTCATAAATTATGTTTTTTTATTAGGTTGTTGTGGTTGAATGATTCAAAACATAATTGACTGTATTAACAGGCCACTACAGGAAGGGGGTAGTTTGGTTATGAAAAAAGCTTTTAATCGTTAACCTATTGAGTTTTTTCTTCAATCCCAATATTAAATTGGAAGAGTATGAATGTGGAAAGGTTCATCATGTTTTTTCCTATGAACTAAGATCACGCGTGTAAAACTCACATCTCTTGTCTTTCAATAATAGCTCAGTGGATGGTGTACTGAGTTCAGTTTCTTGTTCTAAAGCAAGGAATGAGGTTCACACATGTGGAAAAGTGCATTAATCCAGATATGAAACTTTAAATGACCCAATCCCAACTATCAAATAGTATTTTGGGCTATTTTTATATATAGCCATGAAAGTTTTATAAACTGAATGAATTGGAAGAGTAGCCCCAAAAGTTACTCTTGCTTAATTGATAACTTTTAACTATAAATTCATCACTGTTATCAGTCCACAGACAATGAGAATAAGTCATTATGATACATTATCTTCTGTGAGAAATTCAAGACCACCTCAATATTTAGTTGGTCCTTCGCCGACATGCTAGAGGATGTCGCTGTCCTTTGACTGGATTTCTATATTGAACTGTTTGTATTGTCTTCTCGATAATGCTTATGTAATAGACCTACTAGTGGTATACTTTTTCATGACTGAGAACTGGTTTCTAGGACTGTTGTACTTGTTGGCTCAGCACAGTTTTTATTTATTTATGGTGAAATGATATAAAATCTCTACTTTAAGTTACAGTTTGTCCACTCTGTTATCATTTGCTATGAACTATGATATTTTATTGATCTTTCTTAAGTTAGAAATAGTGGTGATCAAAACTTACCATGTTACATGTTTATATTTGCTAAGGTTGTTGGGTCAATTGATCAAATGGAAACTGACAACTCTGCAAATGCGGAGAAGAATTCTGTGTCTGCTGTAGACTCTAACAACATTGTTAAAACTCTTGATTCTGACAAAATCAAGGGAAACCGCAAATTGTATGTTGGATCTCAAGCCTTGGGATACCGCCGGGATCATATGGAGGTCTGTTTGTTAATTATGTTTTATTAAAAGGTTGGATCTCAATCCTTTATTGTCTTAAAGTTCTTACCTATTTTTTGTTCCTCTAGGTGCTTTCACCCATAAAAGATGGAGTTATTGTTGACTGGGATATTGTGGACACCATATGGGATCATGCTTTCAGGTAATTACTTCTTTGTAGGACACACTAAGCCAATGTTGGGATGTTTGCTTATCAAAATAGTTCAAATGAAGTGGTCTGGTCTTGATTCTTGAATTGGAGTTATGATTAATACATCAAATATGCCTAGGAATAATGAGGAAGAAATAATATGTTGTTTGGACATGTTTTACTTCTAACATTGACTGCATTATGTACACCGGTAAAACCATCTTTCATGCTTCCACTTTAGATTTTTGGAACTAAATGTGAACATGTTTGATATAATCTATGATAAATTGCTGTGTGTGTGTGTTTGTATTTGCTTTTCTGCCATTTCACTTTTCAGTTTGTCAATACTACATTTAGTATTTTAAAAAATGCATTGCCTAATGTCATCACTGGTTTCTATCTTTGCAAGGGAATGTCTATTGATTGATCCTAAGGAGCATCCTATGCTGCTTGCAGAACCATCGTCTAGCACTCAACAACAGCGAGAAAGGTGATTTGAAATCCTAGCTGAAATTATGTTGACAGCTGCCAATCATTGAAAAAAAAAAAAAACTCAATCTTCACTGGATTAATCATTATTCAGCTTTCATATATTCCAATAAAACTTGTCACTGCAGCTGTTTTTACTCCTAGTATGTATACTGTTAGATTTATGGTTGGTGATCAAGTTTCACTTGTTATGAATTTGACAGAACAGCAGAGCTTATGTTTGAGAAGTATAAAGTTCCTGCTCTGTTTTTGGCCAAGAATGCTGTATGTTCCTCCTCTGCAAATATGTTCAATTAGTAGCAAAAATTTAATATACAAATACGCTGTCTTTTGTCATCTCTTTAAGTAATTGGAATATTTCTTGATGCCAGGTTCTCACATCTTTTGCTTCAGGGCGTGCCACTGCATTAGTTGTTGATGGGTATGAATATGTGGGTTATCCATATTGACTGCAGCTGTTTGTTCTTATCCATGTTAAATAATTTGCCTGTTTATTGCCATTATATATTTGCACTTTTTGTTATTTTTCTACTATACAATGCCAATGATTTATAAAGGCTATTGTTTTGTCTTTTATTTGTGGCTACATAATTGTTTAGGCTGCTCTAATGACGAATGTGTATTGCTTAAGCTCTGATGCTGTTACAGATGACTAATAAAAATGCCACCTATAATTGGAGTCTGTTTCCCATTACATTTTAATGTAAATAAAAGGCCAGCAGTTCCAGAAATGGAGTATTTGAGATTATTTTTTGTTAAACAATTCCAGAAATTCCTTGAATTTTGGCACATTATCTTTCTAAATAACTGAATTTTATCGGATGCACAAGAAATTAAAAAATTGCTGGAACCTGTTCTCTCCAAACCGAATGCTAAAGTTCAGTGTACATATTTGTCTTTGAATCAGAAAGAGTAGTATTTGCAATGAAAGTTCAGACTCTCTTTCATTATCTGCTTAACATATCAGTGGAAATATTATATTGTTTTTTTTTCTTGAAAAAAAAAGAGAAGTTATTGAGAAGAACATTGTTTGGTGGACTTTACTGTAGTATTGTTTCATTGAGCACTGTCACGGGTTTGTTTCACTAATTAATCGATTCAATAACTATAACCTTTTCAGTGGTGGAGGATCAACAACTGTTACCCCTGTACAGGAAGGTTATGTTCTTCAAAAGGTATTTCCTTTTTTGACATTAATGTAAAACGTGACTATCTTATTGCTAAATGTTCATACATATAACTTTCAGTTAAAGTTTAGTCTATTTTTCCCATGGAGACTTTTTAATTAGTAGCTACAACTTTATTTAAAGATATTATTGCCTGTGATCTGTAATGCTATTATATGTTGGCCGTTAATGCTTACTCATGAGGTTCAGCTTTTGAATATTTCAACAACTATTATATACATATGTAGCTAAAAGTGATATGAAATTTCATGGTTTGCTAAAATTGTTTTAAATCTGTTTTATTAGGAAGTTGTCTCAGATTTTTATCAAGCCTGTGCCCTGGTTTCATATAAGCTATGGTCCGCTTGTGGCAACCATCCACTCCTTCACTTCATTATTTGTTTCTGTGCTGACAGGCTGTGACATCTTCTCCCATTGGAGGTGAACTTCTCAGTGATTGCTTGATGAAAAGCTTGGAAAGCAGAGGTGTCGTGGTAAGTGATTAATTAAATAGAAAATCAAGTTCTAGATTGCTGATATATTTTTGAACTATTTTCTTATTTGGTTTTCCAGATAAAACCAAGATATTCCTTCAAGAGAAAGGAAATACGGCCAGGGGAGTTTCAGGTAGGTACTTTGGGATTTTGTTGTGTTCAATAATAAAAAAAGAGGCGATCCGGTGCATAGGGCTCCCACCATTGTTGTGCTCAATGATATACTTTCATTTTATATCTTGTTTTTACAAATATGTGATAATGTTTTATTGTATAGAATTAATATGGTATCATTACTTCATTCGAAAAAATATGGTAATTTTACTTGGTTCATGAAGTACATGACATTTTCAAAATCATATGCTGTTTAGGAAATACTGCAATCACTCTTTTTAAGTGTTCCGTTGCATCCATTAATATTTCTACCTAGTTCCCATTTATTATCGAGCACGCCACCTCTAATCAGGTCCTGAAAATGAAATCTAAAGAATGACCCCGTCATATGGCTCTCGTGATAACAGCCTTTAGATTAAAAAGGGGGTTTCCTAGGTAAATTACAAAATGATTAAGTTTGTGTGAGGCTTTGATTCATATATTTATGTTCCTTTTGGACATTCTTGCTTTTATTTTTTGTGTATGCAGACAGTAGATCTTGATTTTCCAAATACAACGGAAAGCTACAGACTCTACTGCCAGGTCTGTCTATCGCCTTAAAATTCCTTATTGAGAAGTTGGATCATCATTAGTTCTGCTAAATATTGTCTTCTCACAGAGGGTGATTGCTAGCGACATCAAGGAGTCCGTGTGCAGAGCTCCAGATACTCCATATGATGGTACATATTGCTTCCCTACTCTAGTAATAGATATGATTTTTTACCATGAGGATTATATTCATGGGTGGTATTTGCACACTAATTCCTTTATCAGCCTCTGGACTAAGACTGAGCAAAGTATGTTATTGTTTCCTCTGCAGAAAGCTCATACTCAAACATCCCAACAACTCCATATGAACTTCCTGATGGCCAGTAAGCACCTTGCAGCTTTGCAATTACAGTTTTTGTGTGGTGATAAAATCATCATATGCTTTGTATCAAATCTCCATTACCTGGTCTATTGAAGTGTCACAATGTGTTGCAGTGAAAGAATAACATTGGCATCTCCCCATATTAAATTTATTTTCGTCCATTTTACTGATTATAACCTCTGCATTTTTCATTATGCATAATGCAGGACAATTGAAATTGGAGCTGATAGATTCAAGATTCCTGATATTCTGTTCAATCCATCCCTAGTTCAGGTTGGTAGCATATATAAACTTTATTTTGTGGGTGATATGCATATTACCTACAGGTTTGGCCAAGTTGTGAACTAGTTAATTTTCGGTTACATTGTATTTATTGAGAATGTTAAGCTGAATTTCATTTCATTAAACACATGAAAGTAAATACCCATGTCTTGTGAATTTCATTTCTTATAATCAACTGGAAGTACTGGAAAAATCCAATGTTTCTGTGGTGCTGAATCTTTTCTTACCTTTTATTATTGTTGCCTTTAACGAGCTTTAGGATCAAGGCATAAGTTGTGATATGCTTTTGACGTTTGGAAACTTTTCCAATAAATTTCGAAGTGGTGACTGTTATAAGTGCACTTAACATTGTTTTTAGTGTTGCTGATAAAAAAACAATGTTTTTAGTGTTAGTGTGAAATACTTAGAAGCAAGTTATTGTGCTGCTCTATAGAGTTTCTGGAATGGTTGCGTGTTCTTATTTGTTTTAGCTGTTATATTGGCTTCAATGTTTGAAACATATGTTCACATTCGTTGTTCTCTTTTGTCATCTAAATCTCAGACTATACCTGGCATGGAGCACTATCCAGAGATTGGTCCATCTGTTCGTGGTTTGCCACAATTAGTAAGTTCTTTTCACCCTCATCATGCTTGTAAATATGCATTATTTTTTAGATTTTGTTTAATTTTACCTTGACCAATCTTTGCAGGTTATAGACAGCGTAAATAGATGCGATGTGGACATTCGGAGAGATCTATATAGTAGTATACTGGTAAAATCAATTTTTGTTTTTTATTTCAGTTTTTTCTTTTGGTGATGATACTGGTTCATAATTACATGCAATTACTCCGGATCGTTAAATAATTTTCTCAACTAATTGATAGAAACATGTAGCAAAGGGTTTTTAGGGAACGCAACTGTTAAAACCATTTATTTTCTTTCTAATTTAAGTTGGATCATGCAAACATTTTGATACTTCTATCTCATTAACTTGTTGAGTTAACTCGTTGGTTTTTTTTTTTTTCATCAGAAATACCTCTAACGTAATTTACAACTTCTCTTAAACATGTGTAAGAGTGAACTGACCAAATAATCAACATCGCAAAAATGTATCAGCATTGAAACTTGATAAATGAAAGTGGCTGTGGTTTATGATTCCCTGAATTATTTTGTTGTTCCTCTTGTACAGCTTGCTGGTGGCACGGCATCAATGCAACAATTGAAGGAACGCCTTGAGAAGGACTTGCTGGAGGTTTATTTTTCTTGCTGAACCATTCCTTCTCATCTCTTTCTTCCCATTTCTTTTCCTAATTCAATCGTTTTGATAAATTAGCAACTTGTCTAATCAATTATTGTAGATTGAGTTACATTTCGCTTCTCTGTGTGAAATATATCATATTAACATCTTCACCTATGATTTGTGATTTCACGTACTGCATCTCTCTCTCTCTCTCTCTTCACACACACAGATGGTTGGGAGAACCTTAGGTGACTGAATATCTGATTAAAAAAAATGAATTCGAGGATATATTACATTAAAAGTTGGCACAAAATGATTTTTTTTTTTAAATTTGTTTTTTATTTTATGAAGTTCATGCAATCCTCTGATGTAGAACTTACGTTTAAGGATACAAGCACATGAATTGGAACTGATATATGTGTATTGTATGATCATTATATGTGCTTCCACGATTAAGGAAACAGATTCCTCGTACATTTTTATAATAATTGAATTATTATTGATCTGCAGGAAACTCCTCAGAGTGCTCGAGTCAAAGTATTGGCAAGTGGAAATACAACAGAAAGGAGATTCAGGTACGGTCTCTCTCTCTCAACTTGCTATTGTGTTACACGTTAATGTTCCTTTTTTGTCGCTCACACTTACTGAGTACAACATTCATCAACTATCAATGCAGTGTTTGGATTGGAGGGAGCATATTGGCCTCTCTCGGCTCTTTCCAGCAGATGTGGTTCTCCAAGTCTGAGTAAGTTCTCTTCTCGCATTTCATTTCCACTTTGTTTTCACAAAATGTCCCTCTTTACCAACATTAGTACATTACTTCGTCTTCTTGAGAAAAAAAAAAGAACACAAAAAAAAACCAAACCTCCTAGTTCTCGCCATTGATATTAATCAACCTTCTATCGCTTCATGTCTATACAATTGACAGATACGAGGAGCATGGAGCTTCCTATGTTCAGAGGAAATGCCCGTAACATGCATGAACAAAAGGTTGTCTCTCAGGCTGGGGAGGGGTTAGGTAGGTTTCTTGCAGGAAGCCCTTGTTAGCTTGTAACACCATTTTATCTTTTCGCCTTATTTAAGCTTCAAAGGAGCCGAACCAATGTTATATGACGTCATTGTTTCGAGAAAAATATTGAACACGAAAACGAGTCAATGTGCATCTAAATTATATACATTTACTTTGCAGATAGATTATATGAGACTCTTGATTTGATTTACATCAGAAAAAGGTTACTCAGTAGCTTTTCTTTTTCTCTGCATAGAACATGTTTCCATGGAGGCAAAGCTGACATGCTTGCCTTAAAGAATGTTTCTTAATTATTATATATTCTTACATAATCTTTTTAAGTTTAAACCCAATTTTTACACTATAAAGCATTATACCATTAAATATTCATTATTTTTTTCTTGATAATTGTGGTTTAGTTCAATAATGCTTTTGTCATTGTAATTTCTGACACAAAGGACATGCATGCAATTAGGTTATGTTTTGTTGTTTGAAACATCATTAGAAAAAGTGAAACCTAAATTATTAATTTCGCATGCGATACACAATTTTGTTAATTTGAAGACGAATTTTTCCAGGATGAAGATAGTCACGTGTGCACGTGCTTTACATTTATTTTTCTACCTATAATTACCAATTCAATTGCATACATTAACAGACAGAGTTGCGGCCATTTATCTGTGTAAGAAATACACAAAACTTGACTTATAAACAATTATCGATTGATCACTGTAAAAGCTAACGTGGAATGAGACAACATTGAGTTTATTAATGCAGTAAAATACATAAAAGATACATGTACCAAATTAGAATCAACAATTTGGGTCCGTACCTGCACACACCCAAACCCAACCAAAAGTTATGGATTCAGCCCGTTCGAGTTACATAACGACACGATCTTGAGTCAAGTAAACCTATATGAACTCACATATTTTGCATGCAAAACCATGTCCGTGACCCAAGCTAATCAAACTTGCAATTTTTTTTACCACGTCTGAAGTGGGCATTCTCGAGCGGACCCAAAAACCCCGACCTGAAACTTGATTTGCCACCTTTTATTCCAAATTGATGCAAGACAGACGTTAAGATAGAAAAAATATAACGGTAACTATATGGAAGTTCTCTCACAGACATTTCCCGCCACCAGACCCAACTTCCACAGTAAGTTTTTTTATTTATTTATTTTATTAATAAAACTTCCTCTGCAAGTTTAAGGCTTAAGCAACAAAAAACAAAAAACAAAACAAATAAAAACCCAAGAAAGCAGAGAGCTAAAAAAGAAGCAGAGCATTAGCAGAAGCGAAAAAGCGGCCATGGCTTCTCAAAAAGCAGCTTCACTGCTCAATTGTTTTAATCAGTAAAAGCAACCACAAAACCAAACCCATTTGTCTCTTCGCTCCCAAAAAGCTCTGCCTCCGAATTCTCTCATTCTTTTCTTGCTCACTGAGCCAACCACTTTGCCCCACTTCCCTCCCAAAGTATCTCCCTCTTTTCCCATACAAAACCACCATGATCTCTTCCATTCTCGCCACTATAGTCTGCTCACCACAAACCCTAGAAAACCCATTTGAAAAAATTGGGTCTTTTTACGGTACTGGTGTTGGGGCTGTTTTGGTTGTTCTTGAGTGGAATTGGTGGGGAAGCCATTGCTGCAGATGGCGAGCTCCAGCGGGACCAAGGACTGGGGCGCGCCGCCTCCGCCACGGTCGCTGTCGCAGCGGAGTATGAGTCGGCAGCAGACCAGGTTGATAGACTTGCCCAATGAGGATGCAACTGGAATTGATAGTGAGACACTCGTGCCGTCTTCGCTGGCCTCTATTGCTCCGATTCTCCGTGTTGCCAATGAGATTGAGAGTGACAATCCTAGAGTGGCATATCTATGTAAGAACCCGAGAAAAAAAAACATTTTTTTATTGAGATTTTTTTACTTGTCATATTTTGATTTGTTTGGTCTTTGATTTACTCATGCTGGCTGGAATTTGAAGCAATTTCCTGGATAGGTTTTTAAAATAATTTTTCCTTTTGTGTGTGTAAATTATTGAAAAATGTTGGTAAATTGGTAATGAAGGTTAGAGGATGGCCATAAGCAAAACGTTCTTAAGTAACTAGAGGTTGTAACAATTTCGTACGAATTTAAGTAGCAACTTGGTTGAATAGGTCATGAAGGTTAGAGGTTGGCAGTAAGAAAAAGGTTCTCAAGTAACTAGCGGTTGCAATAATATTTGATGAATTAAGTAGCAATTCTGTTGAAAGGGCCATGAAGGTTAGAGGTTCGCCATAAGCAAAATGGTCTCAAGTAACTAGCGGTTGTAATAATATAAGATGAATTTAGGTAGCAACTTGGTTGAATAGGTCATGAAGGTTAGAGGTTGGCCATAAGCAAAATGGTCTCAAGTAAGTAGTGGTTGTAACAATATTTGACGAATTTAAGTAGCAACTGGGTTGTGGTCTTTCGATTGATGCGTGACTGATTACTAGTACAAATTTGTTATTTCCAAGAGAAAATTTTACGTCGTTAATTGTAATGTTGTTAAGGATAAAAGAAAATTAAGTCAAGGATAACATATCTTAAGCATTGCGTGCTTTAGTTCTAATAAAATGGTTGAACCTACATTATATGAAATTACATGTGCATTAACCACTTTAAGATTTTGAGGAGCTCTTTGTACTCACACGAAGGTATTCACTTAAATATTTTGAATAAACAACAGAGGATAGTGCTTGGCATCTTGACGATTGCTCTTTATCATGTTTGACATGTCCATAGTTATATATGATCCTTCACTGAAAATTGATGGTTGCTTAGAATACATAATGAATGTTAAAACGTACTTCAGCGTGCTTTTGTAGCCAAAGCTTCTTCTTTTTTTCCTCCACGGTATATGTACAAGTGCAGCCCACACTATGACTTCTATTTTTACTTCATGTATTATATTTTCATCAATTAGGCCGCTTCCATGCATTTGAAAAGGCTCATAGGATGGATCGGACATCAATTGGACGTGGTGTTCGCCAGTTTAAGACATATCTGCTACACAGACTTGAAAAGGTAGACATGATAATGGTTAAAGGTTTGTGAAAATATCTTTCCTAGCTAATGATGATCCCATTTTAAGTCAGTTTCTGATTATTTTGGTTGTCATCAATGTTTACTGTTATAAGGTTATAAGGTTGTCATCAATGTTTACTTGTGTATATGAAACATTGGTTGCATACATAAATGGCCCTTCCTGGGCCCCACAATGGCGGGAGCCTCATGCATTAAGCCATCTAAAAAAAAACTTTTGTAAACACTGATTTGGTTTCATATTTTCCTACCCCTCTTGTTAACTCCTATATTTTGGATTCTATTTAATGCTTATTTTATAGGCTTGTTACTTTGTGCATTATTTCAATGATTAATATTCTCTTTGTTGTAGGAAGAAAAAGAAACAAAACCTCAGCTCGCAAGAACTGATCCCAGAGAAATTACTCTCTATTACCAGAACTTTTATGAGAATTGCATCAAAGAAGGCCAAGGACTTAGAAAACCGTAAGGCCTAATTATCAGTTTTGTTTTTTTTCCTGCTCAGTGTTATTCATTTAGTCTAATATTTTCTTGTTATGCTTTACTCTTGAAGGGAGGAGATGGCTAAAATTTATCAGATTGCTTCAGTATTGTATGATGTGCTGACAACAGTGGTACAACCTTCAACAGTTGATGATGAGGTTTATTTTACAACTACTACACCATCTCCCCAAGTTCTATAGTGTTTGGAGGTACTAATTCATATATGATTAATTGCTTTTCCATTACAGACACAAAGATATGCCAAGGAAGTGGAAAGAAAAAAGGAGCAGTATGAGCATTATAACATTCTTCCATTGTATGCAGTTGGAGTTAAACCTGCAATTATGGAACTTCCCGAGGTTGTATATTATAGAAGATATAGTCTTGGCTTCGCATATGTTTAATAAGTTAGTTGTATGAACCTCCAAGTTTCACCTTCTTTTTTTTTTTTTGTGAAAGACCACCAAAGAGGTGGGGGGTTTGGCATGGACTTCAAGTTTCACCTTAATTACCTAATAATTCTCATTTTTATCCTGAAATTTTTAGATAAAAGCTGCACTGCGAGCCCTGCGTAATGTGGATAACCTTCTGATTCCAAGAATCCATTCAGCACGTGATGTCACTGATGACAGTTCAACAATGCCCAAGGAGAGGGCCAAATCTGTCATTGACATACTTGATTGGCTTTCATCTGTTTTTGGATTTCAGGTAAGTTGCACCTAACTGAATGCCTTCTCTTACATTAAAATGCATAACTACATGTAAAGTTCCACAATGCTGTTTCACATTTGACAAAAACCTTAATTGTAGTCCCATCTAGATAAGTTTTTCTACTGAAACAATATTTTTAACAAATTATGAAAGGTACGTCCTATGAAGTTATTTTTCTGAGGGATATGACATTACAATCCAAAATTGAATATTCCCAGAGAGAAACCATAGAAATCAATAAAACCTTAAAATTTTCAATTGTGAAGGGGTTGTTGTTCATGTTCTAGAGCTTGAAGAACATATCTAGTTTAGATAAACAAGTTCCTCTCAATTGTTATGTATCCATGAGATTTACTGGATATAACGCCATTCTGGTGCCTGGTTCGGTTACTTGATCCATTCAACTGTATGCATGCAAGGTGGAGTGGCTATGTTATTTTGCCTACGAGAAATGTGATCCTTTGATTCAATTATGACTCCTTAATGCTATTACCAATATGTTGTCCATCAAAGCGATCTTTGGCAAAAGGATCATCACAGTTTATCTGACTACATGTTTTTGTTTTATCATCTTGGACATTAAAGAAAGGAAATGTAGCCAATCAGAGGGAACATCTAATTTTGCTACTTGCCAACATAGACGTGAGGAATAGAAATCTTGAAGGGTATTCTGAGGTAAGCCGTTGTTTTGTTGGCTGTTATTTATTATTATTATTTTTTTAATTGGTACTCTGTTTATATGTTTGATAGCAGTGTTAAGAGTTGCTTCTTTATGTTACTATATATTGAAGATCACTGAGAATCTTACTGCAGCTGGATAGAAACACTGTGGAGCATTTGGTGGATAAAATTTTCAAGAATTACCGTTCATGGTGTAACTACCTACGATGTAAATCAAATCTTAGGCAAGTTATCTTGTTGCTGTGACTGTCATCACTTACAACCTTCAAATTGTTACATATATTGGAATTTCAGAGCTCAGCTTTTCAACTTAAGCAATAATAATCTTATTTGGCGAGTGCTTATTTTTTGTTTTGCAGATTTCCCCAAGGTTCTGACAGACAACAGTTAGAGCTCGTGTACATTGCTCTTTATCTTCTAATATGGGGAGAAGCTTCAAATGTTCGGTTCATGCCTGAATGCATTTGCTACATTTTCCATATGGTATGTTTTCTTATATACCTTTTTTTTCCGAGATACTATGTGACTCAGTTACTAATAATTTCTAAATGCAAACTCTTATATACCTTACAAACTTTTTATTAGAAAGTAACTCTTTGATTCTTCAATTGTATAAGATGTCAGACAAGGTGTATGGGATTTTATATAGCAATGTTCATGCTGTTAGTGGAGATGACTACCAAACAGCAGCGCGTGATGACGAATCATTTTTGAGGGATGTTATAGCACCCATCTACCAGGTCCTTTGCAAGGTAATTAATATATAATTGCAATGTCTATTATTTTTTACTTATTACTCATTAGTTTTTTCTGCTAATGGATTTATATTTGGTAAAAAAAAGGAAGTGAGGAGAAACAAAGGAGGCAAGGCGAGTCATTCAAGATGGAGAAACTATGATGATATTAATGAGTACTTTTGGTCAGTTATTTGAATATCATATTGCTTAATTCCATTTCTATACTTCAAGAGAATATATAGCTAAATCACCTGCTTCTTTTCGTAGGTCTGATAAGTGTTTTAAACTAGGGTGGCCATGGGACCCTAAATCAGATTTTTTTGTGCATACAGAGGAGACACAGCCTGCAAATGTGGTAGTTTTTTTATTTTTCTTGAGAGATGTTTCACATTACCTATACATGGTTTAGTTATATTGTTATAATTGTTTTGACTAATATGATCTTCATATTAAATCATTTCATGGACAAAATGCTTTAATTATTGGTTCCTAAGAATTGTGATTCTGCATATTCCATTTTGTTTCATTACTTTTCTTCTTTTATTTGATATATATTTGATAATCCTATTGTTGACTTATATATTTTTGCAGAGAAGTAATCAAGTCATTTCTGGAAAGAAGAAGCCAAAAACAAATTTTGTTGAAGTCCGTACATTTTTTCACCTTTTTAGAAGCTTTGATCGGCTATGGATGTTCTTTATATTGGCTTTCCAGGTAGCGTGAATGTCGGAGAAAGTATAGTTGAGTGCCTAATATATCATATTTCTCCTCAAGTAACCCATTTGATCTGTTACTCTTTTTAAGGCTATGATGATTGTTGCATGGAGTCCCACTGGTTCTCTTACTGCCCTTTTTGATGAGAATGTCTTCAGAAGTGTTATGACCATTTTTATTACTTCCGCTTTCCTGAATTTTGTGCAAGGTAGTGTGATATATACATTTGACTTTCATTCTTCTTATCATTGTTTATATTTTAGGTTTTTGGTTTTGTAGATTTTTTAACCTTTTATTATTGGATGTTAAAATAGTTAGATTAGTTGAGCCATTTTCTCTTACTCCAGTGGCTCTTGTTGTGCTTTCTTATCTTCTCAACCATCTTTTCTGCAGCCACTTTGGATATAATTCTAAGTTTTAATGCTTGGAGGAGCTTGAAGTTTACCCAAATACTGCGGTACCTTCTGAAATTTGCATTTGCAGCTATGTGGGCTGTTGTTTTGCCAATTGGTTACTCCAGTTCTGTGCAAAATCCAACTGGTCTTGTGAAATTCTTCAACACTTGGGATGGGAACTGGCAGAACCAGTCATTTTATAACTATGCTGTTGCACTATATATGCTACCCAACATTTTGGCTGCTCTACTATTTTTGCTTCCACCTTTACGGAGAACTATGGAGCGCTCAAACTGGCGGATTATCACTCTTCTTATTTGGTGGGCTCAGGCAAGCATATCTACTCATTGTGACTCTTGACTGGGTTATCTCATACATGGATGGTTTCGTCAGTGTTCTTTTTGTCCTCTTCAAATTTCATAATAAAATTTTGACCAACCGTCTTTTACCTCACTGCAGCCGAAACTGTATCTAGGAAGAGGCATGCACGAGGATATGTTTTCACTTCTCAAGTAAGAAAGAGAATGTTCTTAAAATTAGTATAATTGTTACTATTGCTGCTGCTGTTGTAGGCAAAGGGGTAGCCCTGTTTTGCTGCTCGTATTTCAATCATGTTTAAGTTTATATTTGTTCTGTCTACTGCTTAAGCTTTGATGCTTTGTGCCTCTCCGTTAACAAAGTTCATGCTCACCTTCATAGGTATACTTTGTTTTGGATCCTGCTTCTGATCAGCAAGCTAGCATTCAGTTACTATGTTGAGGTGATTTTTTTTTTAATGTTAACTATTTACACAACACACACTCACATCAAAGGGCTTATGTTACAACAAATAAAATATTAGAGTATCAATTAGATTACATAAGGATAGTTTTCCAACTGTATTAATTTCAGTGATGTTCAACCCAAAACTTTAAGCTATTAGGTGGAGGGTCCAACTAGTATATATCAAGTGGTCTCAAATTTCTCAATCTTTTAATTTGGGATACTTTAACACAACGGGTCTTGCACATGGACTATTAATTATAGGCCGACAACACAATTGGGTCACTAGGCCCAGACCATACCAGCTCAAATAACATGTTAAACATCAGTACAACCCCAAAGCTTAAGCTATTAGGTGAAGGGCCCATTTAGTATATCAAGTGGTCTCAAACTTCACATTCTTTCAATGTGTATACTTTAACAAGTGATAAAAAGCATTATACTAGGATAGGAGAACTAGGGAAGGCTCCGTGCATAAAATTTAGCAGAAGCTTTAATGTAAGGACCATGATTATAACTAATAAACTTGTTGAGGAAGATGGTATTGATACACACTTATTCAACTAGAATTATTAAAATATTTCCTAGTTGGATTGATACCCGCATATTAGAACAAAAGGGCTCAACTCTACTTTTGATGTATAAAAAGTTAGATTTTGTAGCAAATGCTGTGATTAAGGATTGGTGTTTCAGATCTGCTATCTAACAGAAGTAGGGCAGGGCAGCAAAGACAACAAACTAGTAGGCTATATGTCAAGAATTTGAGAGAGAGAAAAACATAGCTGCTGGAATAATTCTTGTGTTTTGTTATTAAAGTTGATACAACATATATACAGAAGATTAGCTTCTCTTAGAAGCTTTAGGGGTAAAGATAAAAGCATGGCTAACAAATGGCCACATCACCTATTAATTCTAAAGGACTAATTTTACCTACTCTAACAACTATCTCTCATTTCCACATAATTCAACACTC